>JAQGAB010001209.1:0-18027 GCA_034696565.1 Isotomurus graminis
GCTTTCATTAAAAACCTACTTTTGCATTGCATCATCATGACCTTCACCCTCGGAGGGTGTGACCTTAACAAGTGGAGGACGGAGGAGTATCGATTCACACGCTTTCTCCTCAAACTTGGAGAAAGTCCGTTCTCCTACTTCTCCTTCTGCTGGTGGTGGTGGTGGTGGTGGTGGTGGTGCTCGTGGCTCCTCGTTCGTCTGCCGCAGTCTATTTACTACAAGTAAGTCTCTCCTTAGTTTAATAATCCGTTTATTAATTAACTAATTACCGAAACTCTTATCACGCGCGCTCCTCTTGTTTTCATACTCATCCTTCATACACTCGGGTGTTTACATTATTCCCTGGGCTCATTGTTTACTTTTCATTCTCTTTACGTCACTTTGTTTACGCAATTTAACTTCCCTATATAGCCACACTGTATTTTAGCTTAATCATAGTTTTAACCAGTGGTGAGTGTGGTCACATTGTGCAAGAGGATTGACGTAGATTCTAAATTAATCATCCTGTTCCCATTCCAGATTCATTAGTGGCACGCAGTTTCGACTTAGGTTTAAAACGAAGGTTAGCATTCGAAACCTTCATGTATGGAGATTGGCTACTGTTACACATTACACAGTAAGTGTATAGAGTAAACTATAAAGGACAATAGAATCGTGTAGTTATATTAATTATCTTTTGTTGCAGCCTGAAGGAGTCATGTCGTACAGATTGCTGAGTGAGGTCCTACACGGACCTACTGGCGGAAGTTGTCGTGCCCTGTCCAGAATATTTCCTATAGCCCTTCGCACAAGGACTGTAGAACCGTCGTCGGTTCCCCGTAGTCTTGTAATCCTCAGGCAATATTCACATCTTCTCAAGACGCGTCCAGAAGCTCAAGGAACAACATGCAAGTCCCTGCCAGGATTTCTGTCCTGGACCCCGATTTCTGTGAGGCAGTTGTCTGTAACGTCCGTAGTAGGAGGAAAGTACAAAACCAGCGGCTACAACAACTTTGGACACAAACCTGTTCCGATGTCTAAACTTACAGTTGCCTGGGCCGCCTTCTTAGCTGGCTTAGTTTTTTTCTGCTTTCTGGACAAGAAGTAGTAAGTCAATTGAACGCTTAAACTAATCCAGAAAACAAAAACACGGCATACATTTATTTTGTAGCATGAAAGAACTATTCGGGATTCCACCAAAAGTGGACGCTGCTAAAGCTGAAGAACCAAAAAAGAAGAATGATGTAGCCTTAAACGACAACTCGGATGTGGAAGAAAGAGACAACGAGAAGGAACTTTGCAAGAAGAAGGGCCCAAAGATTGGATTTCGCGATAGAAAGGTGTGAAGAGTAGGAATTAATTTTGTTTTGTTTAGTTCCGTTCATTCTGAGAAATAAACTACTGTTCTTCTTGTAGATAATTGAGTATGAAAACCGCATCCGTCAGTATTCCACTCCAGACAAGACCTTTCGTTATTTTGCTTCCATGCAAATAGTTCATCCAAATGGCGAAACAGAAGTTTTCATGACACCCGATGACTTTTTGAGATCCATTACTCCAGGAATTAAACAGCCTGATGGTAATCCCAGATATTTGTAATTACTAGTAGAGGTTAATTACACAGCATGTCTACTAATTACAGGCCTTGGATTGGACCAATTTAAGCGATACGACCCCAAAGTAAGTGGCACTTAATATTAGAATCGAAATGTAGCAACACATGTAAAGTATTTGAGTGTTTGGACAGAAATATGTTCAAAACATTCAGCCAACACAAGCACAATCTTGTATATATGTATGTCTTTAATTACAAAAATGATCTCTGTCCTATATTTGTACTTATCTTCCTGTACTATCTACTACCCACTCTAACTCATCTTGGTCAATGTTGCCTTTCACAGACCTGTCGGGAGGTAACCTCGCCGTTCTCTATCTCTTTCTCTGCACATCAAATCTTAATCCTACCAGCAAAATTGCACTAGCAGTAGTACTTTTTATACATCATGATTTCCTACACTCTTTATTAACAAAAGCATTGTTGTGTACTCGATTTCCAATCAACACTTTAGTTGTTTTGATACTTCTTCTATTTGGAATGGCTTGTATTATCGAATGTTCATAAGAGTCAAAGACCTGTTCCACCTAAACTTACCTTTTGCACACGCTTTTTGTTTCTTCCGTAGTTCTCTACTTACACTTGTAACTTGTTCGGAATCATTATTCGCTCATCAAATCTGCTGTAGATTGTCTTGTTTCCTTCTTTAGAATTCCTAGTCAAATTCCTTCTATCTTAGCGCTGTGTAGAAATGACCAATTTAACGCTAAATACTCCTCCTTTGTATTTTTCTTCCTTAACATAACTGACTGAACATGTTAATACTGTACTATATAACTCGCTCCTCTGTTAATTCAAGGCAATTGGTAAACAAATTAAGGACAATATTTTACTCTGTACTAATATAATATTAGTAATCACTAAATCAGTTAATTACTCACTTGAGACGAGAGTCCGATAACAAAACTCTAGCTGCACTTAAAAGGTGTGTAGAATAGTGACACCACTTAACTTTTGGAGTAATGACATTTCGAATCTTTAGTTATGGTTCAAGGCACTTTTGAATTGAGTAGCAAGACAGTTACATTTGTGAGTATGCTCTTTCTTCTAATTGCATGAGATTCTCTGGATTGATTGAATGACACGGAATTATTACTTAAACGATTAGACTCGTTCACTAATTATGTCGTACAGTTCCACTAGTTGCAATTAGAGGAATATCAAGTCTAATCACAACTGTTTTATGTTTGCAGCTCGCTGGAAGATTAGAATTGGAGTTGGAACATGATAGTATTTTCTACAAACTTGGAAGTGCTGGGTTGATTTCTTTCTCTGATTACGTATTCCTTCTTACGGTGCTATCAAGTATGTGTCCTGCTGGCATAAGAATCTACAACGAGTAGACATTTTTAAACTCATTTCTCCATTTCAGCTTCCCGTCGACATTTCGAAATCGCTTTCCGTATGTTTGATCTCAATGGGGATGGAGACGTTGATGTGGAAGAATTTGAAAAAGTCACGGCATTGATAAGACAAAGAACTAGTATTGGTGCAAGACATCGAGAGCACTCTGTGTCTGCTAATAGTTTAAGGGTAAGTGAAAATAGTAAAATGCTTCTTGTGAGTCCGTGGACTTTTGTGCTCAGTTCTGTTTATCCTTTTAGGAGATGAATTCAGCCTTAAACTCTTTCTTCTTTGGCACCACTCGGAGAGAAAAACTGACCATCGAAAAGTTTTTAGAGTTCCAAATGCAGTTGCAAACAGAAATATTAAATTTGGAATTCAGACGGAAAGAACCTAATGACAATGGCAAAATCAGTGAGGCTGATTTCGCGGAGCTTCTGCTTGCATACGCTGGCTATCCAGCCAAAAGGAAGGCTCGAATGCTAAAACGGGTTAAGAAAAAGTAAGCAACCTAAGACGTTCATATTTCCTTGGATTTGTATCACAGATCACAGCTTGTGTCTAAATATTCAAATTAATATACACTCAGGTGCAAAGAAAGAATATATGCGAACGGTGTGTCGTTGGAGGACTACCAAAAGTTTTTCCATTTATTGAGCAATATTAATGATGTCGACACTGCTCTCACATTTTACCACATAGCCGGTGCCGCAATTGATCCTTGTAAGTTAATTTTTGTGCACCAATCAATTCAGAAACATTTTCTAGTTCTTTAACATCGTTTACACTTTTACAGCTACACTCAAGCACGTAGCAAGGACAGTGGCCCACGTTGAGCTGTCAGATCACATTGTGGACGTTGTGTTCACATTGTTTGATGAAAACCGTAAGAAAGCAGTACCACAAGTTAAACTAAACTGTTTCTCACTGACTTATTTATTTCAGAGGATGGACAGCTGAGTAACAGGGAGTTCGTTGCTGTTATGAAAAATCGTCTAATGAGAGGCTTAGAGAAGCCCAAAGACACTGGATTCTTTAAACTTCTCCGTTCCATGGGTCGCTGTGCAAAAGAGTCATTGTTAACTATGTAACCTTATTCTTCCAGTCACTATTTGGTTAGAATAGCTCTCGTTGTTCCTTCCAATTGAAAAAGAAATTTATGTGTGGCAAAGTCAACTCTTGTACTGTTGCGAAATCTAGTCATAATCATAAGATGCATTTAACTGTTCAAGCATTTCAAAATAATCCAACAAGGTTGCCTTTACTTTGTATAATGAACGTCTGCGTATAATAATCCTTATTTCAAATTCTGAGTATTACGCACATTCAACGAATAAAAATTCAAAATGATCGTTATTACTATTCCAGTTTGAACATTAAGTGTTTGCATAGTCCAACACAAAGCAACGCATTTCAGCTTCTGAAGCATGAGAAATCAACTGTACTGCTGATTCTTACGAAATTTTCTTAATTTTTATTATTTTTCATTCACTCAAATCTTTTTAAAATGATTCACATTCACAACACAAATATAACTGACATATTAAAGGTACATTCATCATAACCACTTCCCCGTTATAATACTTGGACACTTTACACACATCCCAAACTTTGGTTCAAACAATTAAACCCACTAACCAGGAAGTTTCGAAAAACCACGTCAACAATTTTAAATGAAGCTTGGCATAATAATAATAATTGAATAATTGTGTACCACATATGAATAATAGTATTTTAAATGGTTTTTACCATCAAACAAGGTAAACCTAACAACCACAAAGTTAATTTAAAGCATCTCACAGTCATTTACACAATCTAGTCTCTCATTAAATAAGAAGGTATTTAAAAAATAAATAACATCTTCTCTGTTGAATTTTCAAGATAATTTAAGAAATATAAAGCTGAGCAAATGAGACTCTTGGGAATAAAAAACCAAACAAATTCAACTAATAATCCTTTTACACGTACAAAATATTCTGTTGTGCATCCGCACTCTTCAGTCGTTACACTAAACTCTTCTAACGATTGTTCTGTAAGGCTGCTCACTACTAAAAAGGTACAAAGATTAATTTTGTGATCATTGGGGACGTCAATAATAAACAATTGTTACAACTGAATCATAATTAAAAAAATAATCGTCATTCTTTAGTATCTTTCAGAGTTGTACTCGGCAGCGTTTGCCGCAGCGGCTGCTCCTCCACCAGTTTCAGCTCGATTGTTACTATCCAATTTATTCTTCCCTGACTTGATCATGTAAATGAAGTAAGTTATAACTTCCTTCTCATTTTGAACTGGAATTGTTTTGAAGTGAGAAGACAAGATCTGAGAATATCACAAGTCAAAGGTCAATCCACAGCTCAATTATTACTATTATTCTGCGTATATTTATTTACGTCAGTCAGCTGCGCTTTGTTGAGACCAGGACGGGTTGAGATTTTGAAGTGTTTTTTGTACCGACGGAGAGTATTCACTTGCAATTGAAACAAGTCCACATCTGACTGGTCGTCCCCTTCGTTCATTTCATCGTCAGAGTCCTTCTTCTGCCGAGTCTTTTGAATCACCATTTTGTGATGGTCACAGATGTAAATGTGCGTTGCCTATTTCCCACACAATCTCAATCAATTCCTTAATCACCAAACCACTTTATTATTCAATTCACTAACCAAAATATCGCTTTCCAGCTTCAACCTCTTGAAATGCACAGTCTTTTGAATCCTCTTGTTGTAGCTTGCAGTTCCAGCCAAACGAGCACACCGTTTACCGTCGTCAATCAAACAACAAATTTGATTCCTTGCAGCCGCCGCAGAAGCCGCGGATGAAGAAGGACCACCACTTGCTGCAGCAGGTCCAACGCCACCACCACCACCACCGACTACCGATGATGAGTTACCACCAAATCCTCCAACAATTCCTCCTACGCCTCCACCAACACCAACAGGCACACCACCACCACCCCCACTGACTCCCTGCGCAGATGAAAAGTAAGTCGGACCTGATGTCAAATGATGCGTTGGGGTTGGTTTGTAGTCTTCGAAATCGTCTTCACTCGTCATGTACGTCCCTCCCCCTCCTCCATTCATTATACAAACACCTTCGACAACAACAATCGAATATCTTCTAATCTCTCCTTCCCATTCCCTTCTCCCCTGAAAACCGTTTAACTCTCCTACAAAACAAACCAACTCGTTAACCTTCTTCACACATTTAACACCACATATGACCTCCTTCATTCCAAAAATAATTCCTTACCTCCTTCCTCACACAAGTACCCCTTAGCTTATACCACAGCGTCCCTTTAAACTTAAAATCCCAGTGCAATTAATTAACTGCACCCCAATTATTAAATCCTTCCAGGTAGAGAGGAGTGAACGATGAGCCAAGTTTGATGTCAACAAAACACAAGTCTGTCTACAAAACTACAACTCTGTACTGTTGTGTGGTGTGTTCCACGGCCAAGAAGGGCGGAGCCAACACATCAAAAACTCAACAGGCGCGTCACTTTCTCCCTCAACCCTCTCGTTCGTCTGTCTCTCCTTTTAAACTCCTTAAACTGTCCCTTAAACTTAAACACACACCTTCCAATCTTCACTCACACTTAAAGTCACCCTAAGGACAAGGCTCACCCGACTTAAACCCCAAATCTACCTCCGTAATTGCACAATCTCTTGTTAATATTCCGCCTGTCAATTAATCCTTGTTTGCCCCTAAAGCTCTCTGAAACCCCCCATGCTTACATGTTTCCTAATCCCATAGACTATATAGGACGAATGCAAATGATTCATTAAGTGTCAATGGTCGTAAACATAATCATGAGATTAATTACATGATTAATGAGGGATTAATTAAAGATGGGAAAGGTGAGACAGTATTGACATGTGAGGGAGACACGGTGGGGAGAGTTTGAATGTTGGCGCCACCTGGAGGACGTTGGGGAGAGTGAGACGGAGGAGGAGGCCCTCTGTGAGAGGAGAGAAACCTCATATGCGGCCACCACGTTGTGCTCCTCACTCACTCGGCAACTTCATTTTCACCAGACACACCGAAGAACACAGCAGCAGACCTTGGCTCACGTCTCCTTTCGAAATCGAGGTGAGAATTCCCTTTTAACCTTCGACCCTTCTCACCCCCACTCACCCACACCCTTCTCTCTCTCCCTTACAGATGGCGAAACAAAAGGGCGAAAAGAAAAAGTCGGCAATCAACGAAGTGTTGAGCAGGGTCTACACCATCAACCTGCACAAACGTCTGCACGGCATCCGATTTAAGCGACGGGCACCCCGGGCCATCAAAGAAATCCAAAAGTTCGCTCAACAGCAAATGGGAACTAACGACGTGAGGATTGAAGAGACCGTCAACAAACAAGTCTGGTCTAGGGGAGTCAGGTAACCACCGCCATTCGTCTTTTAATTATTGTGTTCAGCAACAATCAATTCGTCATCTAGAACTAAAGATAAGTAAGACTCAGTGTTTATTAAGGCCAGGTCACTTGGGTCAAAATCAGGGCCTTAAATACCCCACACAATTAAGCCGGCAAAGAGCGGACTATCAATTCCCTTTTTGTGCGCTCGTTGTGGGAACATTAACATAGTTTTGTGTAGGGTTGGGACCTTCAATGATCTTTTATCCCAAGGAAAAACTATTACAGTACCACAAATTGTTTTCCTACTATTCAGATTTTCTTTTTAGACTTTCGTATTTTAATTCACTCATTCCTCCTAATCACACGCTTAATCTAAACTCCTATTTGATTTGTAGGAACGTCCCTTTCCGCCTGAGAATTAAATTGGAGCGAAGAAGGAACGACGATGAAGACTCAGTTAACAAGTTGTACACCATCGTCTCATACGTTCCGGTCGCCAGCTACAAAGGACTACAAACCTTGAACGCCGAGTCCAAGTAAAGATTCTGTGTGTTCGGTTAACATCTCGTTCTCCTTTATAAATAAACTGGTTTTGACGTACTCAACTCTCTGCTGCCTTCATTTTACAGACTGTTTTATTATTAATCATTGGGTATTTCGAAAACGTGGATTAGTTAGAACGAATCTCTTTAGAGTTAGTAGTGATGATTAGATCCTTAAACAACTCGTCATTTTGGTAGACACACTCCCCGGCAATCCAAGTTGAGATTACGTCAAGAGAGTCAGGCTTCAGGAATACCAGATCTGCGTCCGAACCGCAACCAAGTGTTCCTTTTGACTCTGCGAGGTTCAAGAGCAACGCGGGATGAAGTGTTGCAGCCTCCAGCGCTTCCGCAAGTGTGCATTCTGTTAATAGTGCACAGTTAGTATCTACTCCAATATCATACACGATTATTAAGCGTTACTAGTTGTTTTCCAAAAGTAGTGGATGCATGAAATCATTGTAGCTACACTTCCAGCCAAAGTCTCTGTTCCCTGGACGAGAGCTCTCGTCCCTGTCACTTGAATCACTTGCTGTCCAATGTGATAAATCCCATCACTTAATCCCATTGCTGAACAAGCATCTGTGACTAGGACGATTCCTGAAAAAACCAATTCATATCTTTAGGAATCCTTACATAAGAAGACTACAACTGTTCTAGTCTACCTTTAGGATACGATCGATAAGCAATTCGAGTGGTAGACGGATGAGTGTGGTTCCCATCTGCGATGATTCCGTAGTAGATCGTCTTTCCAGGTGGAAGGTTTTCTGATCCCAGGAGCCCTACAAGTCCAGGATCTCTGTGGTGGAACTGTTTGTGGTTTACAAAGCACACTTTATCTATTTGCTTATCACTAAAACACCTTATTCTTACTCTTGTCTTACTGGTAGCATAGCATTGAACAAATGTGTTATACAAGAAGCTCCATTGTTCACCGCCAACTCCCCATCAGCAACGCTCGCCATGGAATGTCCTGTTGTTAAAAGCCCCCAAGGATAATCAAAGTTGCTCAACTATCAACTCAAACCAACTTTTACCTATCGACACAACAATTCCCATGTCCGTCAGCTCCCTACAAACTTTCATCCCATTGGAGAGTTCAGGAGCCAGAGTAATCATCATAATTGAATCCATATGCACATACACTTCTCGAATAGACTCCAATCCCTGCAAAACGGAATGAATCAATACCCCACCGTCTATTATTCCTTAATTCCACCTCACATCCTGGAAAGTCTGCATAGTGGCAGCATCATGAGCCCCCTTCTTCTGGGGATTTATAAACGGTCCTTCCACATGTGCACCCAGCACCTCCGCCCCGTGAATACCTCCAGCACTCCGTCTCAAGAAAGGAAGCACCTGTTGACCACCCCATACAGTCTTAAATAAAGTCTTACCATCCCTCCTCCTCATTTATTACCTTGTGATAAACTTCCCGATGAGAAGACACAAGCGTGGGACAAAAAGACGTAACTCCATGAGCCAAAACACCTTTCGATACCTTCCCCACACCTTCCTCAATCGAATCCACGTCGTATGAAAAGTCCACCCCGAATCCACCTCCACAACACACAACATTAATACTTCCTTTAATTATAAATGAGTAGTATAACCTTACAACATCATAACCCTTTAAACATATACGCTTCTTTTGACCTTAATGAAACATAAGAAGCCTTCACAGGCCTTTACTCTCCCTTCTCATGTGTCACAAACAACATCTCCTATTCTTCTCCGGAAACGGGGAAAGTGAGACGTAGAAAACATCAATACGCAAGCAACAACCCACTATGACATGATCACATTAGCAACGAGTGGAAACAAAGTGGGTCGTGTGAGAGGAGATTCAACTTCCAATCGCGGAGGGAAAAACCACTTTCTGCTGGAAGTCTCCCAATCCTCCAATGAAACTCATCAGCTGCCCGTCTCCCTCACCAGAACAATCCTTTCTCATTCCACTAAATGTCCTTTTAACTAACTAACCAGCATCTCTTGACATTAATGGATCTCACTACGCTCCTCTCCCTATCCACGTGCTCCACTTGTTGTAATAAGAACACTACGTCTCACTGTCCCCTCCATCCCACACACCCACATTCTAGTAGATACTTTAATTACCATTTAGCTGAATGTCAATGAATCCTGGACAGACAATGGCTCCCCTACAATCCACCACTCGGTCTGGCAGCATCTTTTCATTGTAGAACAAATGCTCTGGATTAATTATCTTCGATCCACTTATCCACAATTCATCATCCACTAGGTTATGATCCTTAAGGACCAAACAGTTCCAAAACTTGGTTATCGGTCGAACCAGCCCCGGCTCTGCATTCAAGTCTCTCATTGTCACCAATTTCTTATGCGTAATCCACAGAGAACAAGTTCACCATGCAGTAGCAACGCTGAAAAGATTAAAAGAAGGAATTTTTCAGAAGGAATATGTGTGATGCTCAGATTTCACATCCCTACTGCCAACTCTTGTCTCTTCATCAGTCTATGTACGATGATGATGATGGCCCAGATCAACTCTACTCAATAAAACACCGTATTAAACTACACGAGATATGAATTATTATTATGAACTCATCGAGGGTCACCAATTCAACGTGATTTTATAACAACTTTCTGACCAGCTTCTTATTGCGCATGCAACTCTTCATCTCCCAGTCCAAACAACTTTCATGCAAAGTGACTCTTCAGGAACTGCCTGTCTTTCCCATTCTTTAAATTAAATATTCGCTCTATCAAGAAACCATTACAAAACTTGCTTCCAAAATTCCCATTTATTGCAAAACTCTTCTTCTCCCGTACATTTAGATTGATTCCGGTTACTTTAAATGACTCCCCCTTTAACTGTGCCACACTTTTTTGAATTTGTCTGTGCGATGCCGTTGTTGGAGATTGAGATCCTTACTTTCCACAAGTATATTATATCCTCATCACACAATGTTACACTCTCTTATCCAATTATTACTTGAATATATAACTTCATTATGGGGCAAATTGTTCCTCCTTCACTTATCAGATACGTTCAAGCACACAAGCCACCAAAGTTTCTAAACTATATAAGGATTAGTTGCTTTGCCTATCTGCAAACCAAAAAGGAATGTCACAAAATAAGAATGGAAAGCTTCAAATGTACTCTCTACAAACAAAAACTAATACACTTATCTCTCTTAACAAACCACACGCTTCAAATTAAAAATACACACCCAAAACAACACTTGACGATTTATAATATTGAATTAAAAATCTAGTGATGATGTGTAGGAGTAGTTAGTAGGGGTTCGTGTGTATGAAAAACCTGTAGAAAGACTTTTTCACATTTATTCATCTGACTCTTCATCCTCATCATCTTCTTCATCTTCTTGTTGTGTTGGAGCAACTTCCACCTTTCCCTTCTTCTTGTACGCTTGCATTTCCTACAATTAAGAAATAGTTTCCTATTAATCTCACTTCCCATCACCAAACAACTTGTGTACATACCCTTTCATACCGAGCCTTGTCTCGCTCAGCCATCGCTTCGTACTTTCTCTTAGCCTCAGCGTCATTTTCCGACCACATTCGTCCTAATTCCTTAGCAATTTCCCCCACGCCATACTCCGGATTAAGTCCCTTAACTCTTGGTCGCTCGTCGTTACAGAACCAAAAGAAAGCAGAGAGGGATCTCTTGGGAGCATTTGGGTCTTTTGTCTGCCTCCGCTTCTTCCCCCGGCCGACCTTCCCTTCGCCCTTCGGGGGCACGTAGTCCTGCATCTCCGTCTCATACCGCTTCTTGTCCTTATCCGCCATGTCCTGGAACCGCTTCTTCTCCTTCTCCGACATTGTCTGTGCATTCATATTTATCATTACCTGAACTCATCTTTTCCCCAACTGTGTACAAACCTTCCATCGCTCAGCACATTTCCTTGAGAACTCGGAGAACACGACACTTTCATCCGGGTGCTTCTTTTTGTGTTCCTCGCGACACGTTTGGACGAAGAAGGCATAGGCTGTCATTCGCCCTCGCGGTTTCCCATCGTTCTTTGCTCGTGGCATCCTTAATCTGAAACCCAATCCGCACTCTATACATACGCACTCCTTCTATCTTCTTTACAGAATTAGATAGTACACTTCCTGATAACACACATATTCTTTATGCAAATCGATTTGAGATATAAACAAGTCTTATGCAAAAACTTCTCTTGTCACTAAATGTATGGATTCTTCATAATGCCATTCAATCTCACAGAGATTCCATGTCCTTCGTCCTCTCTGTCTTCGTCTATTCATCCCTTAAGCAATCTTACAAAATGAGTAAACACATTCCTCAACCTAAAATAGACTCCTTTAATCAAGCCAACACGAAACATCCACCTGAAGACGCACAAATGAGGAGACAACGTCCCAAAACTAGAGATATCAAAGCTATCAAATATCACGTATCATTTTCAAAGCATCTTCACCAACTTCACGGAACTCCGCAGTGAAAGTCAATCCCCCAACTTCCAATGAAAGATAACTCTGACCATGACCTTCATAACTTCCTACTTTCACACCAATAAATATGATTCTTCACACGAAACCCAGGAGTCCAACAGTTTCATGAAAAACTCCCAGCATTTCCACAATCAACTGTGTAAAGGGAGACTCTATATTGAACTGTCTGTCCAGCCTACATTTCACAACCTATGCCATTCCATCCATAATTGAATACGTGTTTATTGATATTTCAAAGAAATCGGGAGATTGTGCGGAGGGAAAGGTGAGAAAGTGAAGATTAGCAAAGTGAGGAAGGAGCAGAGAATGGCATTAATAACTTTCTCGATGAAGGACCCTGTTGGCCAAGATGACATGGCATCCTCTCCTGCTCCTCCACACAATCAGAATGGAGACACACTAACAAACAACAAGTGGCGTGGATGAGGTCAGAGGGTGTGGATCTCCACTTTCCCCATGGCCACCCCTACTTTCCCACACCAGTCGGATAAGACCTTATCTGGCCGTGTGGACCTAAAGAGGTTGGTGGTTGGGACAGGAGATCCGCCACTGGAGTGTAAAACTAGGCAATGGTAATGGAATGGCGGAGTAGTTGCTTATGGCTACCTAAAGCAAACCATATCATCCTGGCTCTTCTCCTTCATGTTGGAGAATGGGGAATAGAGTGGGTCGTAAAAAATCGATATTTTGAAGAATTTCCAAATGGAAACGTACCCTGGGAGAAAGACGAGTGGGTAGCTGAGAGGTTCCTCTACAATCTACCAATTAAGTGTGGGTCTCAAAAATTAGTAACTTACGTGGAAACGAGAGTTGAAATTTGGCTGAATTTGGGTTGGAAAGCACGTAGGGAGACAGTCTAGTGGGCTGAGCACAGGAACTCGGCATACTGAGGAAACCAGCTATGACGAAGATGATGATGACCATCATTGCCAAGCACAGTTTATTCGGTGGCTTCACTCGACTAGGGCCATAGGACACTACACGAGACTCTCCATTCGCCCATCCGTCTCCCTCCAACACTCCTCCAGCCCCGACCTCCAATCCAACCCCATCCGCTAACACTCGGCCCTCCAATCTACAAGAAGCGGTAACTCTATTCCCGTACGACCCACACGTGTCCACCCTCCACAACTTCCACATCTCTCTTCATCGGCTTTCATGAATATCCCCGGATGACACTATTCAGCCCAGCTACACCCGAGGATCTATCTTCTTTGGCTACACCACCATACGTCCTTAATATCCAATCTCATCCCCAAGTCACCTCCTCCAACCTTTGCAGCCTCAGAGATCACCAATCCTTGCACAACCATAACCCAAAAACCCATGAGACTTACATTTAATACCAATTAGCTATATCTTACCACTCAATCTTATGTCTCGACTTCCCTCATTGATATAAATAAATATAAATGTTACTTGGATATGTGTGAATCTTTATTTTCAGCTTCATGCATAACTAATGTACCTTCAAACTTGGCGTAGTCCGTAATGAGTATATACATACCTCCAGTACATAATAACACACATTATATAGATTAAACATTATATGATCGTCAACAATACAAAAAACTAATTAACCCCGAATCTGACTAGAAACGGAGGTTGTTTACATCAGATCCATCATCAAACGTAAACTTGGTTAGTGATTTCAAAGCGCTTGCTATTCTACTGCGATTTATCTACTCATGCGATTGTATTAAGTTATGTCTTAAAATACCTCGACTACATATTACCAGTATCACTTAAATTTATTTGCATCTGTTCCTGTGTTACACAACATATGCGGACAACCTACCTTTCACTCCACCACCCTTTGTCGCGTGGGATTAAGTTCTTGGCTGTTTGCGGGCCGATCTATTTTAATTGTTCGTCCTGGTTCGGAGCGCAACATTCGAACGACTTCAAGGAATCCTGAATCTGCGGTTTTATCGTCTTCACTCATAAACTTTGGTGGGGGATATTTGCCTTCCACAATAGTTTCATACACATCTTCGTAAACAGCTCGATTGTGCAACACTATGCGGAGAAACTCAACTGCTACAGCCATACATTCCCCTTTCACATGCTTCAAAGATTTAGGCACTTCCTTTTCAGTGGGGTTTCCAACACTAATCACATCAGAAATGTATTCCATCAGTCGCTTTTCTGTTCACATTAAACAATTCTTTGAAATTGTACCAAATTTAAACACATGTTGGACAGATTAACGATTACTTACTCAGTACTAAACGAATCGGATTGTCCTCTCGTATCAAGTCTCCCATACTGCCGAATAACTCTGTCTTTTCTTCCGAGCTCATAGTTTGGCCAGGAAAAACAACAGACATATGATTGTTGATTATCTCGGCATACTGTTCCTTCACCAAGTCCATACCCGCTTTTAGTTTTCTGTACAAGAAACAAATGTCTCCATATTTTTGTACTTAATATCAACTTAAGCTTTAATTCAGCGTACTCAGGATCCGATATCTCTTCCTTGGTGAATATGAGAACGGCATGCTGCTTCATAGCTTCTCTGCACGGGAAACATTTCAAAATTTCTTCCTGATGTCTAATCGCTGGACTCATGTCCCATTCACTTTCTTTGAAATATGCACGAGCAGACGAAAACCCACCTGTAACACAAATTATGCTTTATTAACACCTTTCACAAATAATGCATGTCGGTAGAAATACATTACTTACTGTAAACTGCCGAACCCACCATTAGAATCCTTTGAACTTCTCCAGCCAAGTCGACAAATCTCTTCCAGTCAAGCGTCAGGGTCTGTCGTACACAAAATTAATTAAACCAGCCTACTTAACAAAGATTAGATTACAAGAATATACAACAACCTCAGGCCAATCCTTTTCATTCCAGAACAGAATATGTCCAAACGCACCTCCTATCGCCATTGTCGTAGTCCTATCTTCTCGTGAATGATTGACCAACCAAGATCTAGTGACTCTCAAAGCGTCTTGCCCCAGTTGATACTCAAAGTCCAGATATTTAGCAAACTTTAGCCGCTCGTACTGCACACAATTCTTCATGATGGTAGGGCGAATCTGACTAATGAGGAAATTTGCCATGTCCAGTTGCATTTGCTCCATTAATTCCATCAACCCTTGAAGCACTTCAGACGGCTTCTCAATTAATTTTAACGCATCTACTTCTTTGTCCCGGACTGGACAGCAAAGTTGACCCAAAATGTCAATCATGAAATCACCGTATTTCTGCAAAATAATTTTACACGTAACATCGCCCAATAAGATATCACAGCTTAATGCGTATCAAATAATCTCACCCTGAAGTCCAAAGCATGATGCCTTACTTCTGTGGCAATAATCTGTTCATCCAAGAAAGCCTCTATTTTCTTTCTCATACACTTATTATGCGGCATAAGAAGTTGGAACATCATCTAAACCATTCAAAAGCCATCAAACATCATCCCCAACACTTCAATTACTTTTCTCACGCCATCTAAAACTCAATTACCTGTTTAATCTCCTTAAACACACTGACAGCTTGAACAGGGTCCGGTCTTTTCGAGCTGAGGGATTCATCAAACGAATCCCAATACGCTTTTCTTAACATCCCTGACACTCTACTTTCCATTCTACACACAAAAACACAAACCTTTCAACTTCTCCTCCCCAAATATCCCAAAACTCTTATCCACTTACGACTCGGCCGGAAACTTGTATCTCTCCAGCTTGAAATCATGATTAACACATATCTCATGCGCCAAATGCATATTCGTCAACCCATCCATCGCACTTTTGAAGTCGTCATGTTTAATCCTCAGTGGATTCCTCCCAGCCACTTGATACTCCTGAGGACTTTTCAAGAAGTTCAGCTGAGCAGAACTTAAATTCGATGAAGCTTCTTCTTCAACTTCCTCCGTCTCCTCCCCTCCCCCACTTTCTTCTTCCTCCTTCGCCTCCCGATTAAGTCTCTCCCTAAAAACATTCAAAATTATCAACCCCACTCAATCAAACCTACAAATCTTAAACACTCACAACTCTTGCTTCAAGACATCCGACAGATACGCTCGTTTCCTCACACCCTCGTCAAACCGTTCCACAGGCCTCCGAGGGTCCAACTCGCACTCCGGATCCACAATCGGTCTGCTTAAGTACTTCGGATCATCTACACCAACTTCAGGTTGGACACATCGTCCATTCACCGTAGTAGACTTGACACCCTCCTCCCCTTTCTGCACCCCGTCCTCCTTCCTTCCCCCCTCCATCGTTAACTAAAACTAACACAAAATATCTTAACAATCAACACCAAAAACTGTTCCTCCCCCACAACTCAACTTCTCCGCAGCACAAACCCAACCCACCCACACCCAACATTTTTTTATTTTACTCCCTCCGGCTATTTACTACTTAAACCGTCCCATCATTCATCACCCTCCACTTAATCACCCAAAATCTCAATAACAATGACCACAAAATACCAAGTCTTACGTGGGTATCCGTGATTACTCCAACACAAACTGCTGCGCAGTACAAAATACCAATTGTAATTGTTCAAAAAGTCACACTGGAAATTTGGAAAGTGAAAATAAGTCCACCTGGGACTCCTAAAAACTAAACACTGAGGATTTGTTTTAAGTGAGGAGGACGAGAATGGTGAAGTGGGTCAGTGAAGAAAAAGTGCGAAAACGAGGAAGTTGTTTTGTTGTTGCCACGACGGCTCTCTGCAAAAATCCACTTGGGTTTCACAATCAGCTGATCCACCACAACAAACATTCGCCACTAATTACTCTGGACAAATACTTTTGTGGACAAAACTAAGGATTTACACATCATTAAATGAAAGTAAAAGGGGAAGTGTAGTTAGTAAACCTTGTGCTTACTGCTTTAAGCGTTGGCAAAGTCACAAAAAAGCTGATACGGAAGTGGAAAACCACCACCACCACCACCGCATGTAAAAACATACGCAGCCAAAAATACACTCACTCGTTGGGTGTTTTTTACTACACTCCTTCTTACCTGTGAACCAAATCACCTGAGATCACCTTAAACTGTTTTTATCCTGTTTGTCCATACGAATCAGCTGGAGTAAAAGTTGCGTCGTTAAGGACATATTCACACGGCGGCGCAAATGACGCACGTCCAACGTTATCAAAACAAACAATACCAAGTGGATGGCTAATTAATTTTAACTTGTGGAGACATTTAGGAGCATCGGAAACTGGGGATAAGGAAGGAATCACTAACACTTCAGTGGAATCTCCAGCCAGTTTGGTGTCCTTTCTTGTGTCTCACTTTCCCCGTCTCCCATTTCCCCATTCAGTTTCACGTGTGCGAAGACATTGAGTTGCATGTAAACAAACCAGGTGGACGCCCACCACAGTACTGCTCTCATCATGAAATGTAAACAAACATTTCAAAGTGTCTGTATGATGCATTAAAATTCTCTAAAGTGACCTACTGACCTGAGGCACGATGTGGGCTGGGCATCAACGTTTGGAGTAGTTCCGCAAGACCTGGAGCGTTGTTAGTCCAGACGGCGGAAGTGGATAGCAGCTGCGGAGACCTCGGGAGGTCAGGTGGGGAGCTGTTAGCCGTTTCACTCGAGGAGTGAACCGTTGTCCGAGACGCACGACGTGGACGTCGCTCCCCTTAGCGTCTCAAAAAGTTCGCCAAGCGCGGGGCTCAGCACCCCGCGCTGCCTGCGCAGGTTTTGTCTTGGGCATTGACCCGCGTTGAACCGC
>JAQGAB010001210.1:0-18027 GCA_034696565.1 Isotomurus graminis
AGAATAAAATAATATTCGCATTAAGATGAATGATTAAACCTTGAGAAAAAGAAACGGGTAGCAAGAGACCTCAGAATGGACGACCACATTTCTCCAATTGATAAAACATCGGCAGCCTTACGTCAGTTACAACGTGAAAGGAGCATCAATTAGAAAAATTGATTTATCGGAGGTGCTACATTCTCCACTTAACTTTGCTACCCATGAGCACATCCTTCTCAATAAACTCAATAAGCATGTATGGGTTGTCACTTGTTTGTCGTATTATTTGAAGCCCCTTCTTGGAAACGTAGCTCTGTGTGACATTGAATATTAAATTCCTTTTCTTATCGACATTCCACCAGAACTGTGTCAACTTTAGTCACGGCTTTTCCGTATTATCGAAAACATCTCCTTTCTTGCTAAGCTTTTATATTGAAAAGTGACTTCGTGAGCTGAAGTAGCGGAATAAGTAACCTCATGACTCTTTCGTGCAACTAGCCTTGTTTTTTTTACAGCTTACAGCATTCATTATGCATAATTTTATCCCAGATTGTCTTAAGGTTTATTTTTATTTCACTATTGTGGAGATATTAGATACCTGCATTATAAACGACTGATTACATGACGCATCGTCAGTATGTAAGTTGGATTGACAGTTGCGAAGTATAGAAGACTTTGGACGAGTGACGGGAAGTGTAGCTACAGTTTGTTTGGAGTTAACATATTGGAAGTGGTTGGGGGATTGTACATGCCCCATTTCCAACTTCCTGCATACAAAAGTTGTCTTCACTGTCTCAGTTTGTATCAGTATGCAAAAAGAGTTCGCCATCGTACCTATGTAGCTCTAAAAGCACATTACATAATGAGAGGGGAGCTTTCTCCAGCAAAAGTGCTTGCGTGTTGTCTCATTATTGCTTTCTTGGAAAGTTCAGAAAAACGAGAGACCGAGTTCTTCGCTCTGTGCAGTTAAAATATAGTGAACAAGCATCTAATAATTGCGTGTAATTAGACATTTTTTTGGATTACATAAAATACTTCATTACCATACATCTCAGGTTTTCTTTGAGATTTCGTTGGACTCGTAAAATTGTAGATTGTGCAGGTGATTGTAGTAAAGATTTTTTGAGTGATGAACATGGGGTGTAAATTGTTTGAGACAAGCTAATGTGTTTCATGCAGTATTTCCGAAGTGAAAATTTGGATAATCCGCTTTAGATTTTAAATTATAATTGGTTTTGTGACATAAAAAGACTTTCCAAGAGTCATAGGATCGAGAAGATCTCATGTAACGACTGCGAGATGGGTTGCGACCAAAGCAGAGTTAACAAACCGCCGCTAAGCCCGTTACGGGTGGATAGAATAATTACGATTGAACCTCAGGTAAAGGCTCCGTAATTATGTACATGCAGTGTTGGTAATAGTTCACAATTGTATGTTTGTTAAAGTCTACTCTAGTATAAATTCGACAGTGGTTTAGTTTAAAAGCTATTTGATTGTCGAACCCGTATCGAATGATTAGACTCCTTGTCACAACTACACCCGAACGTGTCGCAGAGGAGTAATTCTGTTCTGTATTCATAAATGATAATAATTCGTGATGAGATTTGCTGCAGATTTCTGCAGTTTTCTTTATAATTTGTGCCCTAGATTTTTTATGGAGGTGCCTGTCTCATGAATTTGACATTTGGATTAGCACACTGCAGGATTATACTGTTGATTAGAGTTTAGACCTACATTTTTTGGCTTCCAAATGATTAATATTGTTATGCATGCGTATGCTTGAATGTAATGATATAAAGGTCTGAGGTGTAAATGAGTGTGTGCATTGTCCACAGAAACTGAGTGATTCATCCGGAAGGATGTCGAGGGGGAAAGCTCCATTGTCTGACCCGTACCAGGGAGTCCAGGTATCGAATTAACAAATCGATCAGCATCGCACTTTTCATTCTGCATGAGTATAAACTTATAAACTGTGTGTGTGACCGCAAAGGACTCTTGTTATCTCAGGTCCTTTGTGTGACACTATTCATTAGAACCCTGTACACTCGCCTTTATAATTACCACCTGCAAATTAGAAGCCCTACCTCCAGTAGAAGGCCCCTCCTGTCTCTATCATAGCCTCCTAGCTAATGGTCTCTGGGATGTTGTTAATGACTAATGCAGGTAGGTCAGATAAAAATGGACGCAGGGGAGTTCCAAGAATTCCTTGAGGAATACAAAACGTGTGAAGAGCATATCAGTAGGTTGGAGAAGGATGACCCTTTGACCCTCTATTACATAAAAAAGTCCCACTTGGAAAGCATAATTGATGCAGCAAGTTCCACGCAAGAGAAGGTAGAAAACTTCCAAAAAGGTTTGCAAAATGGACATCCTAAAAGTGCCAACAAACGGAAGAACCTGCGGAAAGTGGTGGTGGAGTATGGAGAAAAGGACATCGTATCAAAAGTGGAACAAGAGTTCCTCACTTCAGCAAACCGACTTGTAAGTGTGTGTGTGTGGATTACTTTATAATTTCATAATTAACTAATGGTCCGTGAGAGTTATTCTCAAGGATAAAGGTGATATGGTGGAAGATATTTATGGCGGAGTGTGTCTTGTATGTTTTGTATCGTTTTGCGTGTTGGGTAACAGGAAATAGCGATAACTGAATTGGAAATGCTGCAGCAAGAGAAAGCTTTGGTGGAGAGTGAGGTGTCTGAATACAGAACGATATGCACTAAGCTTATGGGCTATTACACTCGGCAGGATAATATTGCAAGTAATTGTCTATCATTTCAGTGTGTCAAGCTATTTTATTGATTTTCCTTTGTCTTGACCAATTTAACGAGTTCGGGTTGTCTTTTCTTCAAGAAAAACTTACCTTAGGTATAGAGAGTTCTGAAGAAACTCGGTTGAATAAAGAGTTGGCTGACGCAGAGTCTAAGAAGATAAGGATCTCTGAGACATTTCAACGATGGAAGGAAGGACGATCTCAGATTATTGATGCATGTAGACAATTTGCTTCAGCTCTTAAGAAATGGCGAGAGATTAAAGACAACACGTAAGACGATAAGCTACTTGGTTGTGTGAATATGGTGTGATAAGGTTATTTGATGTGGGTTTTTTAAAATGATTGGGGTAACGTGTGAATATTTCAGACCTGCTAAACTGTACGACTCTACGGAGGAAGTGAGAGACGACCTTGTCACTGCAATGCAGTGCATTACAAATGCAAGGTTCTATATCAAGTCAGAGTTGCCCTATTGTTCTAAAGCGGAAATGGCTGTGCTTGAAAAGGTCAGTAGAGTCCCGTGTTTTTCATCTTCTGATGACAAATTGTCAGGTGTGAGGTGTGATTGACTGGAGTATTAAATATGCAGGCGATGTCTTACATTTTCATCGATATGAATACTGCTGAACGAAGACTTCATGCTGAAAGCTGTTATACTGCTTTTCACAACAGAGCTGTGGCTTTATATGCCTGGATAGATATTGTATGATATCCATAATACATTAAATAAAGCAATGATTAATGCAAATAGAAATTAAATTGGTATTTCTTATGTAGACCATCAAAAAGATAGTTCAACCTGATGTGAAACAAACCTATGCACAATTAAGTAGAGCTGCGGAGAGACTTAGGAATGTTAGGTTTGAAACTATTCGAAAACAGGTAACAAAATCCATTAAAATGCATATAGGAACTTTATTAACGTGAAACATATTTTTATTAAGTTTCCCGATGTCACATGGAAGACTACAGATCTTACGCCTGCATTAGAAGAAATGGATTCTTCGCTGAGTAACTTAAGTGATTCAGATTCTTTAAAAATCTTGGGGAATTTGGACACAAGTCAGTTGTCGCCGCCTCCTTCGAGGACGGAAATCTACGGAAAGTCTGTTGCAGGGACGGATTACAAGTCAATGTTTAAGGATGCGTTGGGAGAGGAAAGTGCAGATGAAATCAGTGATGCTAGTCTAGACAGAATATTAAACAAACGAAGGGACTCCCTTAAGAAAGATTTAGAGACGGGAGCTAACGGGAATTCAAATGGAATTTAGTAAACATAACATGATACAACAGTTTATTGTTGTGGATTTCGTTTGCTTTAACAGTTATTATTGTGTGAAGGTAAATATCTAGGTATATCAGATCCTTAAGATACTTAATTACTTTGAAATAGCTATTTAATAATAATTAACAATTTGAAGTACCCATTTAAGTAATTTAGCTGCAATTGTAAATGAACAGATGACAATAATAGTTTCTTCAACTGGTTATCATACTTCCTGTTTATTGATGCCTTCCTCGCCAACGGAAATAAATGGTATCAACTATACACATGAGTAACTACGATCGAAGCAGATGTGAACTACTTATCTTTAAAAAGCGTAAATTATAAGAATTCACAAGGATTACTCTATTCCTTCCTGCATAGTGTCAAACTTCCATGTTCCATCTCCATGAAATCTGAGAATGTGCGTGTGGTGTTTGAAAAGGGAAGGTCGATGTGTGATGGTCAGTAAAGTAATCCCACTTTCTATCAATCTACGATTACCAATAAAACACGTGTGAATGTTAAGTCAGAAAGATGGAGTGCATTATTAATTTGCAGAACTTACAGTCGATACATACTGTCTTCAATATCCATGCTAACTGCAGAAGTACACTCGTCAAGAAGGGCAAAACTAGGTCTATGGAGAAAGCAATGGACAATGATGAGTTTAATAGGACTTCTTAAGAATTATTAAGGCGCATTGTTACTTACTTTTGGTAGAATAACCTCGCTATTCCTATCTTCTGCTTTTCCCCACCTGAAAGAACATCTTGCCAATCTCTCACTGAATCCCACCCTCCTTCTCGAGTCAAAATGTTTGATAGTCCGACTTTCTCCAGGATTTTGCTGAGGTCCTCATCCATACGTCCTTTTTTGAGCATTTCGTATCGAGTGTCCGGATAGATTATTTGTTCTCGGAGATTCCCAAGTGACATGTATGGCCTGCAGATTAATGTTGATTGTATTATATGGTACTCATAGAATATTCAAAGGTTACCTTTGGGGAATATAGAACAATTTGTCTACAGGAGGCCTGGACATGTAACCACCGTAGACTGGCCACAACCCTGAGAGGATGCGGAACAACGATGACTTCCCACAGCCGTTAGGACCTTCATGAATTAACATTAGAATTTCAGTGCAGCTCTTTATTAGGCAAAGAAGATGGGAAAAGTTACTTTGTCACCCACCAGTTATCAAAACATGAGTTCCAGGCTTCATTTGTAAACCTAAATCAGGTACAATTATATCTCCTGTAGGAGTGACTACTTTGATATTCCGCAACTCGATAATTGACTCATTGTTTTCTACAACGGTTCCTGTAATTTGGAATCTACAAATTAATGTTCTGCGTGATAATTGATTGGTGTAGTTGAGTGTAGTTGTCATTACCTAATCTAAGTCGTTCTTGTACACATGAGTCTCGCACATAATTTCCGTTTGAAACATCCTCAAACACTTTAAATGTATTAGCAACTCTGGAAGAGTATCCAGCTAGCTCAACGATTTCCTTGTAGCTTGTCATGAGTCTCTCGAGTGCATCTGCACCAGACGTAAGGAGGTTCTTGGTGATTAAGTAATATTCCGTTCGATTGGCTTCACCATTTCCGTCCTGCAATCCTTTCGCTGCAATTGGCAAACGGGGGAGGCTAATTGATTGAAACCTACTTTGGCAAGTAAGGAATTCTCACCTGTCAAAATGGGGATTGCAGTGACAACCATTCCAGCTCCAGACCAGATGTACTTCATAAGGAACTGTTCGAAGAACACATACCACCATTTGGCAAAATAAATCTTCATGCTCTGCTTGCATTCTTGAAGGTATGCATTCTGAAGAACTTTCTTTTCCACATTAGCTCCACCGTAGAAAGCGATTTCTTCGCTGTTAGTGACTATCCTGGAATGCTTGTGTCGTAGCGTAGCCTTCAATTCAGCTTCCACATTAACCATTTGACCGAATCTGGGAGATATCGCCTTTAGAATTTGGCCTGTGAGTCCAATAACTGAGAGAGTTATTGTGGGACCGAGGAATAAGTTGGATCCTATGGACTTTCCGCGTCTGAGCAAAGTGACAGATATCATCAGACAGTCCAACAAAGGCTTGGCGATGTGGGAATAGAGATGAGCAACGGACGACGTGAATTGTGAAATGTCTTCTGTCAAGCTATGATCTGGATTGGGGATCCTTGTGTCCAGATTTCCGACTCTACAGTCACACAAGGTGGAAATAAGATTATGTTCAGTTCTTTAATTACTAATTAACTACTTGTATCCCACCTGTAATAAATCTGATTGTTGAAGTATTCATCGTACGCTTTCTTCACAAGAGTCGACCTGAGACTTAAGGCCAAATGCTTCTCGAGGAAACGAATAGATGAGTTGCAAATGCACGCAGGGATAGCAATCAAAATCCATTTTCCAAGTAAAGTGAAGAATTGTCCAACATTTCTGGAAGGTTTATTTACGCGTAATGCTTATGCAAATGAATAATACTATGAGTTGTGCGTTGTCTTACCTTTGAACAATTTCTTTGACTATTGTTCCTTCAAGTTCAGCAACGTAAATGGACAGAAATGTCCTCGCAATGAGTGTGATTGTATGAGCGACTAGAATTCCAATTTGCTTGGACCAAAGTTTAGGAATCATAATCCCCAGTAAGAACTTCATCTGCTTGAGGAATTCCAGATTAACTCCAGGCGACCGTGGTCGAGGATTCCCCTCAGCATTTCCTGTTGGATCAGCAGGCCTTCGCCTTCTGCCCTTCGTTCGAAGCTGTTGCTTCAGAAAAGCAATGATTCCCAAGAAACTTCCTATTATTCCAAACTTCTGGAGTTTTGTTAGTTGGAAATAAAACAAAATCCATTCCGGAGGAATCACCGTAGCTGCTTTTAAAGTAAGTTTGGATAAAACAGAAGGCATTATTGCAAACTAATTAATACACGAAAGAATTTAAATTTTATTTGCTTGTAAAATTATGAAACAGAATTAAAATCTCAGATAATTTGTCCATTAAGGTTTTTAATCAAACTGCAAAACTGTACAAGATTGGTTATTTAATGTGGAACTGATTGGTCCAGTGAATCGGGTGGAAGAAGACTGGGAAGATATTATCGTGTTGGGTATATCCTTGTTTTGCCCATTCAGCAGGACACATATGCACGTCTGTGTGTAGACATTTGACATTAAAAGATAAGATAAAGAAACCACTAACCTCGTATTATTTTTCTATTTATTCATCATTAATACAAATCACATACTTTTTAAGCCTGAGTGGAGTGAGCATTCAAGTCTGAAGTTCACTAATCGCAAAATCTTTCATTCATTTGGTTTCTTGGGCTGATGATGAAGTTGCAGACGGTGGACAGGTTCGTATGAATGGCTTCTTGTGAGGAGTGAGTGTGGCATTTCTTGCCAAGGAAGGTTACAACAACGTTACAAGTCATTTGTTCACCTGCTGAGTCCTCAGAAGTTCCAGAATTGTTTGAGTATCGAGTCCACATGTGGAGTTGATTGTTACTGTCTTTTGCCTGGACTTTCCACCCTGTGTCATTATTATTGCATTAGTGAATTAGATAAAAAGGTAGGTGAATGATTTGGAATAGAATAAAGGAGATTTATTAAATACCTTGAGGGACACATCGGCCTTTTTGACATTAAGGATTTCAGCAAAGTACTTAACTATGGCTGTATTAGCTTCGCCATCAACCGGTGGAGCTGCGATTTGTACTGACACTGCTTCTTCTGATATGTCTGGATAGTAAATATATATTGGGAATTTAAACACTACTTAAGCAGGACAGAGATATATAACTGTATTTAAATACCTGTCACTGCATTGGTTTTGGAACCGGGCTTAACTTGAATAGCAATGGAAATGTTTCCATCTTTATTTAAAGTTGCAGGTGACTTTTCAAAGGTTCCTCCAGTAGTTCCACCCCCAACATGTTTTTTCTGTTCATTTAAACACAGACTTACTTAAAACTTAAAATTACTCTTGGACATGTGCTTAAATTACCACTTACACTGTCTGAAGAAGGTCCTTTCTTAGGCATTTTCAGACCTGATGTTAAGTTGGGCATTATGCAGTCCTTGAAGTATCAACTTATTCATGAACTTGTATGAATCCTAATATTAAAATCTATAGAGTACATGATCCTTAAGTATTATTATATGGAGTATGCGGAGAGTGTTGACAAATAGTGTCAAGTCAATCAGGTATGCCGCAAGTGAGTATGAAATCCTGTGATATTCACACACAAATCTATGACAAGAATACCTCGATCCATTACAATAAATCTGTAATCTGTATAAAACTGAAACATCAACCCAGAAGGGAATGAAACAATGGAAATAGGACGAGGCAAAACCCACACATGTCAAAAGTATGTCCAGGCTGGAGTATGTTAGAGTTCACTAGAGTCCCGTACACAAGTCCTGCTGAAGCCACTCCGAAACTGCTGATGATCACTTGGTTAGGTTCATCCCCTGGTGAATTAGAGAATGAAAGAATTATGGAAATGCTGAAACAAAATGTTTAATCAGGAACTAGTAGTTGACTATGTACCGTAAGTTCCAAAGTAAGCTCCGACAAGTCCCCCAGCAATTGTGACAATGACCACTTTGTTTCTTACTCCGAACTGTATGAAATGGAAATTCAATCGGAGATTTAGGTTTTGCATATGAACATGAAATGATTGATTGACATTGAGTGTACCTTGCGACAGAAATGTTCTGCTGTCCATGCAAGCGATCCTCCCAAGAAAAACCTGCGTTCTCGCCGAACTTCAATTATAACGTCAGCTATAAAGTCATTTAAAAGGCGACCTAAAATGTATTTGAAGAAGGTTATGTTGTCAGTGTCTTCATTCCCATCATCGTCATTCAATGGAAGTTCAGGAATGTCTTGTGCGAAGCTGTCTGTGAAGAGACCTACGACACACGCACCTGGAGGAGATAATTTTGGTTGAGGAATGGATTTAATGTGGATTTAAGTGACCCAGAGGTTTTTTTGTTGTATACGACATACCTACAGCTCCAACGATGTAGAGGATGGGGTCGAAGTTCATACGGAGGAATATAGTTGGTCTGCGTACAATTCGGTTTGTGTTTAGGAGAAAGGTCACAGCAGACTCCTGCAACAAGGCTACTCCCACCATGTACCGTACTTGTTGGAGTCCACGTTTCCAAGAACCTGTGAGGAAAGCCAGTGAGGAGTTTTGATATAAAATAATACTTTGTAGGTTTTATGTCAGAGATTTCATACATTTGATTCCTGACTGATACGCTCCAACCAAAGTGCCGCAAACGACGGAGTGAATTATCTCTGATTTCCAGTTGTGTTGCTGTAATCATCAGCGGAGGATTCTTATTATTGGCTGGCATATCTTTAAATAAATAAATGATTACCAGGAGCACTTGACGAATAGCGCAATACAGACATCCTCCCACAAAGAAATTTTCAATTCCTCGAGTTTGTATTAGAAGCGCTTGCTTGAGATTAACGAGTCTTCCGAAGACTGAAGATCTTCGGGAACGAGACGAGAGGTTCAATCCACTCACAATCTGCCGTGTTTGAATGGAAATTCCCAGGGCACCTGTGTACAATCAAGTTAACATACGAGACTAACTTTTTATACTTCTCATGTATCACCAATTCCTCCTGTAACGAATGATAAAACATCAATACTGCCGTAAAGAGGGCTCATAGTGATCACTGCCACCTGCCACCGATTGCTGCTTTCATCCCAGCCACTGCTGGTTGTTGCATTTCATTGCTGAACCTTCTTTTTGTCCCTGGAAACCTTGTCCAAAACATCGTCAACGGTTGTTCGTTTTTCTACCTAGAATAATAAACCATTGGGGACTTTTCCAGAATCATCAGGGGACATCCAAATGATTTTTAGTGGGAATTACTCTTACATGGGAAATGTTAAACTAGTATGACTTTTTGTGATTAATCGGGCCTTGGAATTATACCAATTTGATAGATAGATGTCTGGAGTAGGTCTGTGTTTTATTACACTCGAAAATTGATCAGAACGTAAATACAGATTTGTTGAAAAGATATAGATTTGATAGATATGTCTGGCCTGGCACCGTAGAACAATACTACATAGAAATGAAGAGTCGTATGTCTATTAATTCTTTCATTTTTATTTCTGAAGCTTTCGTTAAAAAACAATATTTTATTATGAGTGCTTTTGGAAGACACTTCTGATCAACGGCAATGCAAAGTCGACGTCAGCTTTGGTTAGGCACATTGGTGGAGCGAGTCGGAATACCTGCGGAATATGCATGAAACTTTTAATATTTTAAGGTCGGATGTCTTCGTATTGCATGTTGGAATCTCCTGCTGACTTACATTTCCGTAATGACCTCCACGTCCGATGAGAAGCCCAGTGTCTTTGATATCCTCGAAGATGTCGAGTACACGAGGAAGGGGAAGTGGTTTCCGAGTTTCTTTGTTTTCGACAAGCTCCACTCCAATCATGAGCCCCTTTCCCCTCACATCTCCGATAAGGCTAAACTCGTCTCGCATCTTTCCCAGTTCCTTCAGAAAGTAGGTTCCAACTACTTTGCTGTTCTCTTGAAGCTTTTCCTCCTGAATAACTTCCAGAACTGCAGTGCCCACAGTTGCTGCCATTGGGTTTCCACCGAATGTGTTTAGGTGGTTGGCTAGCGCGAGGGATTGGGCGATTTTGGGTGTGGTCACGACAGCGGCCATTGGAAATCCGTTTCCTGTACAAATACACTCGATGTTATAATTTGCTTGATATTTTCAGTAGACTTTGTACATGCAAATTACAATAACCTATGCTTTTAGCCATCGTGACAATGTCTGGAACGATTCCATGCGCCTCAAAGTTCCACATGGTGTCCCCGGTTCTCCCAAATCCAGTCTGAACTTCGTCGGAGATTATGAGACCTCCACTTTTGCTGATTAGTTCTTGGGCCTTTTTGATGTAACCCTTTGGGAATTGCACGACTCCTCCAACTCCCTGGAACACAAGTTACGAACACAATGAAGATTAATACAATACAGAATAGCTGGCAATGATTATTTTACCTGGATGGACTCAATGAACATTCCAGCAACTTTTCTCTGAGGAACAGAGTAAGTCAGAATTTCGTCAAGTTGTCCGATGTACTTGTCTGTAGCTTGGCAAACGCCTCCCGAGCAATCACATTTCCTATCGGTTTGTACAGGGGAATCTCGACAGTTGGATCCACCCCAGAGACCCTTGTACACGTCTGGGTTCATGGCCTACACGTATTTAAGAAACATATAATCGACTATTTCAATATTTGATTCGGACTTTGTTCTTCAAATTACATGATGGATTCCAAAGTAGTGAGGAGAGTTTTGCTTCCAAGTGGAATGAGCAGTGAGCCTGGAAATCCATTTCATCTTCAGGGTAGCGTAGACTTGTAATAAACATAATCAGATTGCTAGACTTACCCCATAGTATTTGGGGACATTCCATGATACCCATTTCTGAGGGAAATCACTTCGTAGTTTCCAGTAGACAAGCGAGCCATCAAAAGAGCCAAATCATTTGCTTCGGATCCACTGTTCACTAAGTACACAGTCTGTAAAGATGACATAATATTTTGTTATATGTCAATTGATTTCAAGTGAACTAATAGGAACCTTCAAGTCTCCAGGAAGGGTGGAAGCTAGTTTTTCACTGAATTTGTGGATTGGTTCTTGATAGTAGATGTGAGTGGTGTGCCAGAATTTGTTTAATTGTTGGATAAGAGCATCATTGACTTTCCTGGGGAAGAAACACAAGTTAAGCAAAAGTTATTCTGTGACAAGAATCTATGATTTTGGTTACGGATGACAGTGCCCGACTCCAACGGTGACGATTCCTCCAAACAGGTCCAAATACTTCTTCCCTTCTGTGTCATAAACCCATTGCATGGAAGCTTTACTCACAACCACCGGCTTCTTGTAGTACGTAACTTTGTTCACGTTCGGGTGGACATTGATGCTCCGAATTTTTTGGAGTTGCTCGAAACTAAGATTCTGCAAGGCATTACATCAGGTGTGATTATACATGTTGATAATTAATAGTTACTTTTCTGTTATGGTTGAGTCAACTTAGGTAAATCTAATCGACCAACCTGAAGAGTCCGAGTGAGCCTCATTTTTGTAGGAAACTATAGTTCAGTTTTGGAAACTTTAACCTGGAGATGAGATATTGTCTTAACTGTGAATGAAATATGAATATGGAGTCAGAATAAGAAAGTGATAAGTTATTATGGTCCGACTTAAATCTGAGCCGTATGTTGTGATGCTAACCTGGTTGACAGTCAACTTTCCATGTGTGTAGACCAGACTGAAGATCTCACGAGGGAGTAGACAATCATTTGAAGATGTAATGAACAGTTTGATCCGGCTTGTGGTGAAGATGGGATTCTCCCCTAGTTAGACTCTTTGCATGGCAAGTCTGGTGGTAGCACAAAAAGCATTAAGGTTGGTAATATATTAAGGAATCGGATTTGTACACACAACGCAACCACTTGTAGTTCATTGAGGATTAAACAGAGAATCATATGACTGAATAAGCTGAGGCTGAAAAATATATATTGAATTGAATGATATGAAGAATTGAGTACCTGGTTTGAGTATGTAAAGTTCAATGCATTCAATGATGAATAGTATAATGTAATTAAACACCTTTCAGAGTAGTCAAGAACTTAATATACAATTTTAAACATTACTGAGAATTAAAATGTTTTAAGGAGTAGGTGCAAGTTTGTACGAATCATACAATCATAGGTTGCACACTGTAATAAGTTTAAATGTTTCGAGTTTTGACATTTCATTTATTTTCATGAATACTTTAAGTCTTGAACATATAATACTCCAATGTAACAAGGTTGGAAAGCATTATGAAATGAGAGTACATTCCTATTGTGCATTAACTGCACTTAGTAAGCATATTCAAGTCACAGATATACAAGTCAATAAGGGCTAACAAAAGGAAGTTGTTAGTCACCAGAATCATGGTAATGCTCAAAATTAATATATGCTCATTAATCATCTTTCGCGATATAGTGTATACTGTATAATATTTGATAATCCAAATAGGATTTTACCCTTTCAACTTTCAACGTTGTTTTTAGCGTTTACCACATGGTAAGTAACACAGGTCATTATTTTACCACAAGTAACCGATGAGTTTTGATGTACAGTTAGAAATGAACTTCGGGTGGCTTATAGAATCTATCCGGAGTCATTTCATACAGAGCAGCAAAACGCATAGGTGTGTCGTTTAAACAAAATACTGTCATCTATACTATAGTCTTTCTTTCTGAATTTACCGTGTACGATAATTTAGCAACTATCTAAATAATTAATTATCTGAACAAGAGCTTCCAAAACACAATCCACTTTAAATACTTCGTTTTGTGGGTGATAAACTTTGTTGAAAGGCCTATTTTCATTACAGCCTACAACTATTCTAGCATATTAAGTTACTGATAGTAAAAATCGGTCATGGTCCAGCATTATCTCCTTTTGGTTCGTCCCTTTGTTCTCTGACTGGCGAGAGTCTATCTGAGTTTTTTGCAACCCTTTTCAGTGTTTCCATCTGACTGATGAGAATTCTGTGACATGTACATTATTTTAATTAGTGTACAATATTTGGTTAGGCTATTTTTACGAATGTACCTTAGTAGGTTTTCCGACGACGTTGCAACCTGTAAAACATGTGAGACATCAGCACTACTTAGGTGGCTTTCCAGTCCATTGGTTAGACTGGATGAGCCTGAACTAGAAGCTCCATGTTGACTGGCAAGATCGATTCCAATCCTGGTGTGTAGCCGTGATACTTCATTGCTCAGAATGACTATTTGCTGTTCAGCGTCAGATGCTCGTTTCTATAAAAGCATTAATGAGAATACATTACCAAAATTGGAAGCAGTATTACGGTTTTTTGACATTGTTTAATATTTCCTTACGATAGCATCAGAACAGTTGGCCTCAGATGTTCTTAGTGTTGATTCCAGGCTACTGTAGTTTGTTCTGACTCTATTAAGTTCATTTTCCAGTTGACTAACCCTGAAAAAACATAATCCAATCATCACTCACTGTAAACAAATTGTATCAATCAAAGCTAAACTTCTAGCGTTTGAGGATACCTGCAATTTCTTTCAGTTAACTCATTTCTAAGCCTTTCCAATTCCAAGCGTAAATTGTCATTAGGTTCAAATCCTGGTCCGCGCGTAGGTTGATTTCCACAGTCATTATCAAACTGGGCTCTACTTCTGCTACTGCGAGACGCAGCAGTTGAGGATGGAGATCCGCTTATTCCAGAATCGTTGTGATTAAGTTGCATCGGACCATCCGACAAGAAATCAGGGAGAGCGACTGCTCCGCCATGATTAGAATTAGAGTGAGTATCAGCATTACCGGAATTAGATTCTTGTCCGCTTCTTCGCCTGCTACTTCTAGAAACAAAACCGAATTTACTCAAGTCTCCTTCACTCAAATCCTTAATTCAAGTGAAAATACCCTTGAGACACACGAAGGGGGTTTCTCTGACTAGGAGCAAACTCAGGTAAAATATCATTCAACACGTTCAAGTCTAAAGACGATCCTCCACGCTGCACACGATTGCGAGGCTCTGGGGTTCCTATTGATCCCTCTCCCGCAGCAAGAGATTCTAACACTAAATGATCTTGTACAAAGTCAGGCAGTCCCATAGTCATGTCCACCAAGTCAACCGATCCCGTCAGGGGTCCTAATAACATAAAACGAATTCAACATCTAATAACCGATTTAAAAAATCAGAATTGCATTAAGATGACTCACCTCTGGCCCCTCTAGGTCTGGAAGGCGGAGGTTGCGGGACAACATCGGAATGTGGCTGAAGGAAATGCTTAAACGACAAGGAATTTTCATCCCTGGGTCGTGCCCCACCCCCTCCGACCGCACCTGGTGCTCCTCCTCCCCCAGGTACTGCTGCTGCAAACCACCCAAACATAATTACTTCTATTCATTCAGCGTCTTAATTTAAATATATTTACTCCGTGACACCTCCCACACTCACCATTATTATCCCCCTCCGGCTGATCAGACGTGTTTCTGGAATTGTCCTTGTCCGACTGTTCCGAAGTTTTTTTATTGGACTTCGGCGGCATGTCTCTTTCCCATCAAACCTAGTCACACACACACACACCTTTTCAGTATTAAAGATCAGTCTATGCCTTAATTAATTCTTAGCACACTTCTTACCCAAGTGATAATAGTAAACAAACTGCCCCCCCACAAAAACGACACTCCTTAAGTCGTCAAAACTTGTCTCCTCGTTTTCCAGTCTACCCCACAAGTTGATGAGTAATGAGGATACGAGGAGATGACAATCGGCGTGTCTTATGACTAATCACGTCTTCTTCATCTCTGCTGGGGTACTTGAAATCTTAAGATGAAGAATGTCCAGTTCTTGTGGTGGTGTGAGTTCCTTCGCAGTGTGACAACAAAAACAAGGAGCTGACTTAACTCTTTTCTATGCTCGACGCAAGTGTCTCTCCAACTGCCTCCCAGTCGTGTTTTCCTCAGTCCGGCAACTCTGAACAAGGAACAGTCATTCTCAGTCAACACATTCTCTCGCCAATCATCACTACACACACCACCGGAAGAAATTGATTAAGTAGTTAATTAATTAAGTAGGGAGTGTGTGCGTGTGTGTGTAGCAGAGAGGAGGCGTTAAGTAGTTCGCGCGGTGAGATGTCTTCGCCACCCACAAGCCCGTCGTCGTCGTCGTCCTCGTCTACGTCGCAGGTGACTTTCGCCTTGCAGGCGTTCTCCAAAGTGATTCTGCATGTGACGAAGTACCCCCAGAACCCGGTGAATGGTCTTCTTCTAAGGAAAAAGAAAAGTGGGGGTGGCGGTGGGGCTGGGGACACTCCGGGAGGACGGAAACTTGTCATTCAGGACGCCATTCCGCTTCTCCACTTGTGCAAGTACACGACACCCATGATGGAAATTGCGTTGGCTCAGGTGAGTTTTAAAAAAGGGTTACGCAGGTGTTGGTGGGTTGGGATTTTAATATGTGGATTACTTTTGTTTTTGTAGACGGATCAGTATTGCAAAGGTGCCGGGATGGAGATTGTGGGGTACTATCAAGCGAACGAAAGCCTTAAAGACAACAATCCTGATTTTGTGGCTTCCAGAATAGCGGACAAGTTAGCGGAAGTCAACCCGAATGTTTTGATTCTGATGGTAAGTTGTGTGTGCATTAAGTGTTTGTGGTAGTTAAAGTTGTAGGTTTAATTATTCGTTACTTCTGTAGATAAACAACGAATTGCTTAATTCTAATTTGGAGTGCGTTCCATTCAACTTGTACCAATGGTCTGATGGAAAACTGAAGTCGAAGGAGACTAGCGTTGCACTTTTGCCTGATGAGGATGGAGCTCTGTCAACAGTGTCGGCTTTAATTCAAGCGAAAGCGTATAGAAATCTTGTGGATTTTGATAATCATATGGACGACATTAGTCTGAACTACTGGACCAATCCTATCGTGAACGAAAAAATAGAGGAACTATCGTCTTGATTGAGGGGACGTTGGTAGAGTGTTCGTCACGTTCAGTCTGTAAGGTTGATGTGATGGTGAATATGATCAGTGAGCCTTACTTTGCCCCGTAAAGGGAACTCTTCATGATTTAGTTCCTCATATTAATTAGATAATTCAGTGTGAGGAACTTTGAAGAGTTTTCTTTATTATTTGGCTTTTATTAGTTTTGAATACAGGATTAGAATGTAAAAGTATTGTTGGAGTTCTACATAATAATATATTGTTAAATATGTGTGTCCTGAGTTGTTGTTTAAGTAAGATGGATGTGTGAATGTATGTGGTCCAAGTTAAAAAACAATTCATTACACTTTGGTCATTCCCTGATCTACAAGTTGAAGGCGTTATTCTTCCTTTTAGAGATTTAAATGTAATATTTTATAAACATTTCCTGTTGTTCACTCGTGTCGTACACGTAAGGTGGTTTTTTCAATTTTTCACGGTGCAAAAGTTCACTGTGACAAGAATGGAATGATTGTAGGTCGTTCTTCGATTGATCTTTGAACTTATCCATATAGCTTCTTAGGCCTGTTATGCATGTATGACACAAACAATTAGTGTAATATGATTGTTAACAATGGAATATAAATCCTGATGTGTGCAAGTCAAAGGAATCACATTTAAACACGGCATCTCATCGGGTCTTCTAGGTGTGGCAACTTATTAGTGTATGAGAAAACACACAGCTTTCAATATGTATGACTATTCTCTTTATAAAAGTGAGTTTAGGTAAGAATGGAAATCCTGGTCCCGTCCTCTGTAGATTGATCTGTAGAAGCCTTACATCATATTTGTGAGTAAGAAAGATTTTAATGTTAAGTAGTAGATTAGCCTACTAGTAGCGTCTTGTTCTTTTCGCCAGCAGTGAACGATGAAACAGTACGAAAAACACAACGTTTAATAAATATTTTGTAACTAAAAAATATTGAAATCTTTTGTCCGTTTGTAACAAACGAATCAATACTTTTTCCTGTGTAAAGCTGCCATGTAAATCCATACGGAGTAGACACTGGCTGGATAAGCATGAGCGTAGGCTGCGAGAGCGAATTCAACGTCGGGAGTGTCGATACTGTGAACTCCAGTAGCAAAAACGGTTTCAATTATTGACTCCATGTTGATGTAAGGTTGGTGGATAGGAAATCCGGTCATCTGCGGGAAAACACTGATAAGTTCCTGAATCAAGATGCATTTAATAATTCAGTCATACTTGGTACGATGTGGTTATTTCTTTAAGCTCGACAAGATGCTCTTCATTGACACTCGTAACCGATCCTGACTGCACACTCATTGCGGTCTCGATACTTCCACTTCCAGGAGCATCTCCTGTGCGAGATCTTCCAGATTTGTTTTCTTCCAGCCTTGGGAGCAATTTCCTCAGAGTTGCGCTGCAGTATCTATTCCAATTAGTCCTATAAAGTACAGAGAGA
>JAQGAB010001211.1:0-18000 GCA_034696565.1 Isotomurus graminis
CGTTAAGCTTTCACATTGGAAGTCTTTTACACAAGCTTATCTTTGCTAACTGATTCCATTGTGATCCTTTTTGTACTTAACTATATAATCTATCAATTAAGATCGGAAACATTTAAAATAAAAACAAGTAACCATCTTTTTACATTTTGGCACTGTGACAGTTTATCAGATTTATGAAATTGTTTTCTGCAGTGGCATATGAATGCAGCCATATGTAAGTAAAAAATACTTAAACTTGGATAGTGTGATTGCAAGTCATTGTAGATTGCAGAATTTAATATTTAAAAACTTGATATGTAATCTCGCATAATTTCCTTTCGTTTGGTAATATGTCCGTACTGTTATTGAGTATTTGAATATTGCTTTAAAAAAGTCTGTTGACAAAGCTACATAAAGCTAAAGATATGAATACAAGCGCAAACAAATTTAGGTCAGCATAATTGTCGTTTTTGTTTAAAATCATTTGCGTGTCGTCCTGTCACTTTGCAAATTGTAACTACATTCCAAAGCGAATAAATATTCTTGTTAAATGTCTACTTACTTATGGGCTATCACACAAAATACTCGCGTGTATTTATTCTATGTAAGAGTTGGCACTTCGAGTGATCGATATTCCGTGAAAAATGTTCTAGACTATATCGAGGTTGTTTAGTTAAGCACAGATATTATTTGCCAATCAATATTTGCAAGGATAAATCCTTCACTAGTGTCTTAAAATAAAAGGGTTAGCAACCTGGTTTTTATATTTTATTTCCAAACCAGCAAATTCCTACAAAATTGCCAAATGGATTGGAAACCTCTATTTCGTTTCGGTCTACCGCAGGGCCAAGCGGTGTTGTTGGTTGCTGTATTTACAACTGTAACTCGCATACATTTCAATTTTTGTTTTATAAACAAGTAAAAAAATTCACAACTTATTGATTTTTTATTAATTGTAGACAATATGGATCAACGAGCTGCTTTATACATTTAGAGAGTGGTATTCATTCCTCACGTCTGAGAACGTTAACTCTCCACTCGTTACAGGTAAATTCTCCTTCTTACCAATTAAACTTGTGCTTTTAAAAACCACGAATATTTACTTATTTATATCGGACATTATTTGCAGATGAAAAACAAGCGTTGACAATTAAATCTGCGGTAGTAGGTGTAAAACTGCTTTGTACTGTGATGCTCCTCTGGATTGGTGTTGTATTTGGAATTGGGGTAATAGTTTTTCTTACAATTATATCCTCATTTAATAACGTAAAGGAACTAAACAATTTGTTAATCTAGGGAAAAAGTAGTTGTATGCTGATACTGTGGCTCATCTTAATGCTTCTTAGCACAGCAGATATATTTCGGGAACTATTCGTTAAACAGCCCGCAGGGATGGCTTTGCTCACTTATCTTGCTTACCGAACACCAAATTGCCTATTGTTTCTTTATCTTGTGGCAGTGGGACTTTCTTCGTACAAAGTATTAAAGTCAAAGGAGTATGGTGCTGTACGTCCAATTGGTAAGAGCATCACGTGTTTAGTGATTTTTTTGCGATATGAGCGGCAAGAAGTAGCAGTATTCTGTTTGGTTTTGGAACTGGTGAGCTGAATAAACAATACTTGGTACTCTTGTGCATGAAAATTCTAACGTTACTTTTGTATTTCTTCACTGGCTCAGGTCCTGGACGGATTCTCTGTGATACATCGAGATTGTACTTATCCGTTATTGATTACTCGTGACCAAAAAATTGGTACGTAATAGCTTGCGCACGCAATCTCTTACAATTAGTGAGGCGATATTTACTTGATGGTTCGTATTATCTTTTATAGACGATGGAGCTTATTATACACTTATCATTGAAGAACTAATTATGCGAGAAATTCGCATTTGTGTGAACGTGATTGGATTGTTCTTGGCAGTACACGTAAGACTTACACTTATTAGTTCAGCAACGAATTGCAAAGACTAAAATTTCGTTTATTTATAGGGCGCAAAAAAACACTTTGGAAATTGGTGCGGCTTGAGTTTTATCTTGGTCGCTGGGAGCTCTGCACTGTATTCTGTTATCATGTGCATGAGGAAAGGTAGTTTGACTAATGTTGCATACTTCGTAGTTTTTCCTTTGCACTGTTTATGCAGATGTATTTTACTCTACGTGTACTTCCGGTTCGCAAGAACTCGTTTAAATACAGTAGCACAGTACTAGGTAGGATACATAATTTATTTGCAATGTTTTCATAGTTTTGGTAAGCAGTTTTTTGTCAGGGTTTCATATGGTAATTATGAACCTCAATTAACAGGTCCTACATAATCCCTTGAGTTAAGAAAGCACTTGTTAAAGATATGTTTAATGCTTCTGAAAAATTAGCTTCAGTTCCTTCGGGGCAAAAAATTTCCAGTAGGGTTGTAACACTTGAACTGAATTGACTCCCTGAATGTTTACACCTGCTTTTAGGAGGACAAGTAAATACTAATACGTTCAATTTATTTAACTTGTTACACCAAGATATCCAAGTTCTAATGTGATTAGTTTACATAAAACCTATAAATATCTACCAAAACTCCGAATTGAAACCCGATGGAATGGTGTCTGAATAATCTTAACTAAACGTTGCTAGATTAGTACATCCGATTTAGCTTTTAATACAGTTCAGTATCTATATATTATTTTAACGAAAACAACATGAGCTTTCTGTTAAATTGCTTGAGAAATAAGCTTGAATATTACCGTTTTATAATGTACAAAAATAAAAAGTATGACTAATGTGATTACTAGTTTGATTGCAATAAAAGGAGCAATACATACACAAGTTAATTTTTAACCTTTTTTGGGTTTCGGGTTTCGAAATCCCAATTTATTATTTACAGCTGCCTTTGTAATCGTATAGTCATATTTTAAACAAGAACTTAAGAAAGGTATTTGGTCTATTTTAGCCAAAACACTTTCGTCACAAGAATTGCCTTGTATGGTTATACATCAGTTGCGTCCGATAATCTCTTTTTATAGATTCACGTTGACCGAAAATATTTTTAAAAAGGCCTGAGCAGAGATCACTTTTAAGCATTAGGCTAGAATTTAAGGTTGAGATCACATACATATTTTTATAATTTTCTCATTGTTTAAGCAATTTTTATATTAGCTTCTTCGTGACAAAGTTATATCAATATGTCAACATTTCTTTTTTGGAAGTCCTTTGATTTATTTTCTTTATTGTCTAAACTGCAGTTTCCAACTCTGATCAATTGGAATGGCAAATCTCAATCTTTGGTATTCAGAAAGTCACATGACACCAAACTTGTAACACGGTATTTTTGTCAACGTACGTTTTTCTTCCCATTGGAATACTGCGTATCATGTTTCAGCTACGTGAACTGTCATTTCCTTTAAATGTACAAAATGCCTCACACATTCCATTGGAAGCAACACTTGGTGTGTTGCTTCTAATTTCAACTCTTGGCTCTTTTGCTTTAGCCCAAGGATTAAAATTCTATGCGAATTTGATAACCCAATCCTTCAATGGAATGAAGCAGCTTGAATTGAAAATTTTGAATGGTAAGCACATTAATTTTTACGTTCAACTCAATAATTCCGTTTACGTAGTTCTTATTTTTATTTAAGGGACAAGAATACTTCAGATGTCTGTGAAACCCGACCTTTTAGGATACATTTTAAACGCGGTAGTGTTTTTTGTATATTTCGGAACTCCATTACCAATTTCTATATTTTTTGTGTTTATGAATATCGATCCTTTATTTCGGGTAAATTGGTTACGAATATTTCCACCTGCAATCTCATATTTTGTAAGAAGTTGTTTTCTGTACGCATTACTTGTGGAGGTGTGCAGGGTAATTGTCATTTCTTCGCTTATAGCATTGACTTCATGTCGTTTCATATTTTCCATTTCATCTCTGCTGCTACTCAACTCAAAACCTAAAGGGTATTCCCTTAAATCATCGTTCAAACAGTTGCAGCAAATGCGTCTTCTGTTAGACAATATGGCAGATGCTTTGTCCTTATTTTGTGCCAGTCTGGTGGGATTTGATGCGTTGTTTATGATCGCTGCAAATTTCGCAATTGCAAAAATGTATGATCGTCTCCCGATTTATATTTACTTAATGCTTCCAGTATTAGCTTTTTCGTAGCTGCAACAATCAGTATAGGGAGTTTCAATGCAGTCGAAGGGTATGGGCAATCCATTGAAGCAATAAGCTCGTGGAAGAAAACCACAAAGCTAGCTAGACATAAAGTAATGTACAAGACAGCTAAAAGTTTAAAACCAATATGGATCCGCCTTGGAGTTGGGTACTCTCGTATTACATTTTTAATATTCGACAAGCCTGTGTTCCTGGGATATTTCCTGGCTATTATAGAACATTCTGTCACTGCAATGCTTATGCTTAAAGTTTAGTTCGTGGTCGACAAGGCTTACACAATTTATTGTACCTTTGAAGAACAATAAGCAAGGTTGACAAACATTGTTTGCAATGGAAGATTTTTCATGAATAAATAACCTTAGTTTGATGTGTTTTAAACGCTATTTCAGAATGCATGGGGCGAATTTTTTAAGTAGGTTATTGATTAGTTGTCCATACGATTATAAATTTCTAAAGAACTAAACTGTCCATTTATGAAGACAGATTTGGAAACGATCTCTCGTAAGAGCATTTGTAAATAACACGGACTGTAAACGTTAACTGTTAAATTTAGGAGTTAACACTTTCGAGGTAATAGAATGATAAACCTAATTAATATTGAAAATGTACGGACTACGAAAGTTGAAATAAAAAAACCTTGTTAATTTATTATAACATAAATTCGTGTTAATTGCAATGTATTAAATACTTGAATGCGACTGTTTAAACAAATATTTAGGTCCACCAGTACACTTGTTTCTTGATAATATTTTAATACAAACTGACTAAACACCTTTAATGATAACTAGATAAGGAATGATATAGATGTTTACGATTTATTGTTTAGAAATTACTTCCAGTCATACATTGTTTCCAAAATATTCAATAAATGGTGAAGTTTAACGTCCCGATGTACCATCGGCTATTCGAGACGGCCACTTTATTACACGATATTACTACACTTAGACAGTTTATATTCATAGTTAGGAACCTCGTTGCGGTTGTGGAGTTAACCACGCCTATCTATGGTAATCACCTGGTCCAGGCCCATCCCGTACAGAGCAGGTGATATACCGTACCAGAGGTAGTGTGTTTGTGTCGGGAAAACCCTCTGGGAAAAAACCGACACCTAAACTGGGAATGGAGCCATTCAGACACACTACCTGCTGCGTAGACTGTGGCACTACCACTTGTGCTGTCTAGGCCTTGTCGTTTCCAAAGTATTGAAAAGAATAAACATTGAATTTACAAAATTAAGTAATTGCTTGCAAAGCAGAGTCTTGGGAGAAAAAACAATCACAAAACATACTAATTAGTTTTGCAGAAAAAATTTGAAACCAACTTCGTGAGTAACTGCTTATTAATATGTTGCAAAGGTGTAAAGGTTTATACAAGCAGTTTAATAATATTTATTTACAAAGCAAAAGCAAATAAATTCCTGAAGGCATAAAACATTTGTGTCAATGTTTGATACTTGATTTCTTGTCTCAACCGACAAGACAATTAATGATAAAAAGGCAAGGGATGCGAAAAAGTAAATAGCAATCTGTATATCAGTCAATGAGATGGCCTTTATCGCTTGTGAATGTTGAAATTTCCCGTGCGCAGCTTGACGAGCTACCGAGAGTGAATTCACCGAGGATTTTAATTCCACGTGTACCATTTTATATAAGTTAAGATTTAAAATATTCTGTTCATGTGTGTGTTTCCAGACATTGTAAATTCCAGACTCGTAAAGTGCAGCTATAAAAGGAATAAAGTGATGTCGCGAAAAGAAAGTCCGCCGAATAAGCCAGAAACTATGCGTGTCAAATAACCTTAAAACTCCGATCGGCTTGTTCAGTATCAAAAAGTACGACGACATGGCTTTTAGATAGCTTGTGATAACATTTGTGCGATATGTGTAATCTATTATGACAAAAACAGAGGGCGCAACGAATGACTGGTTCTTGTCGGTCTTTATCGGCAAATGAAGATGTAAACGTCTTGCTATATCTGCAGATGGCATACATAGCAATTTAGCCTTAAACACCGTTAGAAGTTTACTGTACTTTGGATTGTGTCGTAATATGTCAGCCAATAATTCTCCTTTAAGAACTGCAAAAGTCTGGTTTCCGTTGAAACTTGTTGAAAATGTAACTAACGGAATGTCAGAAGTAACCAGGTCTTCCACACTTTTTGGATAACTTTTCTTTGGAAGGTATGCAGTTAGACAAGAAAGCACACTTCCTGTGTATTCGTTTCCAAGGTTCCACTAAGCAAAGTACCATCCTCCGACCAGAACAAATAAACACATTCTTTTTCGAGTAGTTAAAAACACAGGGTTTTCCTCTTGTTGGCTCATCAAGACAGAAAATGTCCATACTGCAGCGTGACATATATTAAACTTTTTATCTTTTCTATTTGCAAAGGTAAACACTGTAACAAGGATTGATGTAATAAGCAGAGCCAACCAAGTTGGTAAGTCGAAAGGCTGTAGCAAAGACATAAAATCGAAATTGGAGCGGATATCAATGAGAGTTACCATTTGAAATGGTTTCACGTGTTTAGCATACCCGATTATTTCGTATTTTGTAAAGTCTTTTAGCAGATAAGCTAGAATACTTTCATATTGAGGAACATCAGGATCAATGGTTGCTACTCGACGGCTCGTATAGGTTTTATTTTTGGAACAGATGGTTACATTTGTTTGGTAAATAAAATGGATTAATAGTGAAATTTCTGCACGTGTCTTGTGTGGATTTATTCCACATGTTGTGCAAGAGTGGTGCTGGCTGACAATAGCGTTTTGTTTTAGTTTGTAATAAAGAGCAGGTGTTACACCGAAACACTTTTTTCTTGTGTTTTTGTTGACGGAGATATACAACGATCTTAAGGACTGTAACTGATTGTTTCTGTGATTTATTGGAAAGCTATTTGAATCATGAACTGGGATGACAAGGGGTGAATCTGGAGAAGTGCAGAAAACGCAAAGAATATATCCAAGTAAAAACACTGGCGGTTCGAATTGCAACAGTAGGAACATCGAGGAGAGTATCCGAGTCCTTTCATATGTGTTAAATTCAATTACAAACTGCTCAACACTCGTTGCTCGTGACAAGATAAAAACCCATCCGGGGTCGTGCTTTAAATATGAAATTAAGGAGATAACTCCAGTTGAATATTTAATTTCGTAAACAGTTGAGGCGTTAATACGATTCGGATTTATAAGTGAAATTCTACAGTTTGTGAACCTAGAAATAAACGGTAAAGGCAGTAACCAAGAACTGTCATTAATCGTCTTTTTGAAGGCGTGAGCAGTTTTAAACGGTAGTGTATACACAGACTTGATTGAGTACTGATGGGTCTGAAGCAGCCGCAGAAAGTAATTTTCAGTCCTGTTGTTTCTGTCGTAGTAGATATCCATGGAACAGGAGTCAAATATTTTGAAAAAATGTTTTCGGTTGTGTAAATGTGTAACTCGGGTGTTTTCGAAAGAGAAAACTACGTTTGAAAACAACACAGAAGTAAGTACGAAGAATATATTCATGTTCCACAAATTTCTTAATGTCGATAACCCGGTACAATGTATTTTAGTTAACGTGCTACTCTGATAAGTGTATTTTAAATTCAAGTGTTTCTGAGTAAAGACACGCAGTGAACTGAAAATACTTTGTTTAAACTCACTTTGTGTTAGGGGCTTAAGCTTAGTGAAATCAGGTTTGAATCATCGAAGGAAAGATGAGCTGTATTTAGCAGTCCAGCTACTTGTGGATACATTCAAGCCCTAGCAGTCCTAACAGTAATTTAATTCATAAAAAAACCTTCATGATTGAAACAAGACTACACGTTTCTAAACCTGAGTTCTGTGAGAAGAAGTTTAGCACAATGATTTTAAAGGCGACAGCAACAACTTTCTATCAACTGGTTCTAATTTGTTGGATATGTTGAAAATCTGTTCATTTTTTCAAATATTTCTAGATTTTTGTATGAAGAGTGATAAATTAACATGAATAGTATATGATTCCTGATTATTTGATTTACTTAATGCTATGCACTATTTAACTGATCACTGAATAAATATCGTTGATAACTTCCCTATACTTAACGCCACACATTAGGAATTAGCATTGGACCCTGGAATACTTGTTGCTTAGTTTGTTTAACTCATAACAGAATTAACTGTTTAAACCACGGCTCGATAAAAGTTAGGGTAACGAGTAACTTCTAGAAATAATTCATAACTGAAGCAGTATAATAAATATCACATAATGCTCTTAGTGTCTTAAAAATCTAGCGAAGCAGCCCCTTGTAGCCCAGTCAATTTTGCAATTTGTGATAGTTTAAGGTACAAATTACCCTTACAGTTAAAATAGTCCTGAATTAAGTGTCCAGCACTAAATGTGGTAGGCTATTTAGAATTTGGAAAAATCTTTTATTCTATAGCAACATAATTTTGTCATATTAAACCCCCACTTAAACACTCTGCTGCATCAATTTCGAACTTCTATACGAAGATAAACGTTTCTCTAAATGTTAATATCTTGTGACTGAAAGTCATGGAGAGCAGTCCAACCCCGTTTGGCCTCTGCTGTTCATAATTTTGACAATTTCTTTGACACTTAAGCACTCAGCATGAGTAGGTTGAGCATGTGACAGTCACAAAACTCACGTTGTACAATCATAATCGCGTTTGCCAGTGCGGTACCAAATTTTGGCTTGATCAATTGAAAATTGTAGGAGATATTTAATCCCAAAGTTGGAAATAGGCAACGGGTGCCAAGATGCCACAGCTGATCTTATAAGCCCAAATTGACTGGGCTCAAACATGCCTCTCGTTGTTTTCAACGAAAATATATAAGGGCAACCACACGTTGTTATAAACATGGGCTTTAAACATTAATTATTTCGCTTCATTTTACTCTTGTCTGCGAGTTTACTGCTAAAAGTTTTGTGTGTTCATGAGAGCCAATAGAGGCTGCCGGACAGGTCAGAAAGACATATTGCAGTCGCTACTAATCTAACGTGCTTGCTTTTAATCTAATACTGGCATAAACACAGCTATGACACTGAAAAATTAACGTTTAAATATCGATACTACTGGTCCTCATCCTGAGAGACTCATTGCAGCATTTAATTTTCATGGGAAAATTACTGTCAAAGTCACAATGACTCAGAAGTCACCACAATACTTACAATAGTCGTTAAGCTTTCACATTGGAAGTCTTTTATACAAGCTTATCTTTGCTAACTGATTCCATTGAGATCCTTTTTGTACTTAACTATATAATCTATCAATTAAGATCTGAAACATGTAAAATAAAAACAAGTAACCATATTTTTACATTTTGGCACTGTGACAGTTTATCAGATTTATGAAATTGTTTTCTGCAGTGGCATATGCATGCAGCCATATGTAAGTAAAAAATACTTAAACTTGGTTAGTGTGATTGCAAGTCATTTTTGATTGCAGAATTTAATATTTAAAAACTTAAAATGTAATCTCGCATAATTTCCTTTCGTTTGGTAATATGTCCGTACTGTTATTCAGTATTTGAATATTGCTTTAAAAAAGTCAGTTGGTAAAGCTACATAAAGCTAAAGATATGAATACAAGCGCAAACAAATTTATTTCAGCATAATTGTCGTTTTTGTTTAAAATCATTTGCGTGTCATCCTGTCACTTTGCAAATTGTAACTACATTCTAAACGCGAATAAATGTTCTGTTTAAATGTCTACTTACTTATGGGCTACTACACAAAACAATTGCGTGTGTTTATTCTATGTAAGAGTTGACACTTCCAGTAATCGATATTCCGTGAAAAATTTTCTAGACTATATCGAGGTTCTTTAGTTAAACACAGACAATATTTGCCAATCAATGTTTGCAAACACACATCCTTCCCTACGTGTCTCAAAATAAAAGGGTTAGCAACCTGGTTTGTTATTTTATTTCAATAACAGCAAATTCCAACAAAATTGCCAAATGGATTGGAAACCTCTATTTCGTTTCGGTCTACCGCAGGGCCAAGCGGTGTTGTTGGTTGCTGTATTTACAACTGTAACTCGCATACATTTCAATTTTTGTTTCATACACAAGTAAAAAACTCACAACTTATTGATTTTTTATTAATTGTAGACAATGTGGATCAACGAGTTGCTTCAAACATCTGGAGATTGGTATTTAATCCTCACGTCTGAGCACGTTAACTCTCCACGTCTTACAGGTACATTCTCTTTTTTATCAATTAAACTTGTGCTTTCAAAAAACCACGGATATTTAGTTGTTTATATCGGACATCATTTTCAGATGTAAAACTAGCGTTGACAATTGAATCTGCGGCGGTAGGTGTAAAACTGCTTTGTACTGTGATACTCCTTTGGATTGGTGTTGTATTTGGGATTGGGGTAATAGTTTTCTAAAAGTTATATCCTGATTTAAAAACGTTAAGACAGTAAACAATTTATTAATCTAGGGGAAGAGTAGTTATATGCTGATACTGTGGCTCATCTTTATGCTTCTAAGCACAGCCGATATATTTCGGGAAGCATTCGTTAAACAGCTCACAGGGATTGCTTTGCCAGCTTTTCTGGCTTACCGAACACCAAAATGCCTATTGTTTATTTATCTTGCGGCAGTGGGACTTTCTTCGTACAAAGTATTAAAGTCAAAGGAGTATGGTGCTGTACGACCAATTGGTAAGAGCATCACGTGTATTTGGATTTTTTTGCGATATGAACGGCAACAAGTAGCAGTATTCTGTTTGGTTTTGGAACTGGTGAGCTGAATAAACAATACTTGGTACTTTTGGGCATGAAAATTCTAACGTTACTTTTGTATTTCTTCACTGGCTCAGGTCCTGGACGGATTCTCTGTGATACATCGAGATTTTAATTATCCGTTCGTGATTGATAATATACGATTGATTACTCGTAGACAAGTAGGTACGTAATGGCTTGCGCAAGCAATCTTTTAATGAGGCGATATTTGCTTGATGGTTTGTGATATTATGTACAGATGATGGGGCATATTATGCATTTATCATTGAAGAACTAATTATGAGAGAAATTCGCATTTGTGTGAACGTGATTGGCTTGTTCTTGGCAGTACATGTAAGACAATTGTACAGTTATAATGGCAGCATCGTATTGATAAATGTGTCGACTAAAATTAGGTTTGTTTGTAGGGCGCAAAAAAACAATTTGGAAATTGGTGCGGCCTAAGTTTTTTCTTGGTCGCTGTGAGCTCTACACTGTATGCTTTTATTATGTGCATTAGGATCGATAATTTGTTAAATATTGCGTACTTCGTGGTTTTTCCTTTGCACTGTTTATGCAGATGTATTTTAATTTATTTCTACTTCCGGTTCGCAGGGACTCGTTTAAGTAGAGTAGCACAGTACTAGGAAGGATATATGATTAGTTTGCAATATTTTCGTAGTTTTGGTAAGCAGTTGTTTGTCAATGTGGTTTCATATGGTAATTATGAACCTCATTTAGCCGGTCCAATATAATCACTTGGCAAAGATATGATTAATACTTCTGAAAAATTAGCTTCAGTTCCTTCGAAACAAACAATCCCCATTCATCACTCATTTTCGTACTCTTTTGCCACATTTAAATTTGTCGAAGAGGCTAAATGCTCATTTAACTATATGGAATATGACTGACTCTAAATGTTGACTATGACATAAGTCTACAAAATTATGTTTGATTAAACCATCGAATATTTTTGTCTACACTCATTGATTGAAAGTAAATACTAATTAGTTCTATGTTTAACCTGTCACACCAAGATATCCAAGTCCTAATGTGATTAGTTTACATAAAACCTATCTATATCTACCAAATATCCAAATTGCAACCCAATGGAATGCTGTCTGAATAAACTTAACCAACCGTTGTTATATTAATACAACGTATTAAACTATTAAAACGGTTCAGTATCTATTAATGTTTTAACGAAAACAACATGAGCTTTATGTCAAATTTCTTGAGAAATAAACCTGAATATTACCGTTTTATAATGTACAAAAATAAAAAGTATGACTAATGTCACTGCTAGTTTGATTACAATAATAGAAGCAATACATTTACAAGTTAATTTTTACCCTTTTTTGGGTTTCGGGCTTTGAAATTCCAATTTATTATTTAAAACTGCCTTTGTAATCGTATAGTCTCATGTTAAGCAAGAACTTACGAAAGGTATTTGGTATTTTTGAACCAGAATACTTTCGTCACAAAACTTGCCTTTGCTATGCATCGGTTACATTTGTTAATCTCATTTCATGGATTCACGTTGACCGAAAATATTTTTAAAAAGTTTGTGCAAAGATCTGTTTTAAGCATTAAGCTAGAATTTAAGGTTGAGATCACATACATATTTATCATTGTCACATTGTTTAAGCAATTTTTATATTAGCTACTTCGTGACAAAGTTACCTAATATCAACATGACAACATCTCTTTTGTGGAAGTCCTTTGATTTGTTCTCTTTATTGTCTAAACTGCACTTTCCAACTCCAATCTCTTGGAATTGCAAATCTCAATCATTAGTATCCAGGAAATTACATGACACCAAACTTGTAACGTGGTTTCTGTCAACGTACTTTTTTCTTCTCATTGGAATACTGCGTATCGTCCTTCAACTACGTGAACTGTCGTTTCCATTAAATGTCGGAAATGTCTCCCACATTCCATTGGAAGCAACGCTTGGTGTCTTGCTTCTAGTTTCAACTCTGGGCGCTGTTGCTTTAGCCCAAGGGTTAACCTTCTATGCCAATTCGATATCCCTATCTTTCAATGGAATGAAGCAGCTTGAATTGAAAATTTTGAATGGTAAGCACATTAATCTTTACATTTAACTAAAGGATCCAGTTTAAGTAGTTCATATTTTTCGTAAAGGTACCAGAAGACTTCAGATGTCTGTGAAACCCGACCTGTTAGGTTACATTTTAAACGCTGTAGTGTTTTTTGTATACTTTGGAACTCCATTACCAATTTGTATGTTTTGTATGTTTATGAATATCGATCCTTTATTTCGTGTAAATTCGTTGCAATGGTTTCCACACGCAATCTCTTTTATTATTAGAAGTTGTTTTCTGTACGCATTACTTCTGGAGGTGTGCAGGGTAGTTGTCATATCATCGCTTATAGCATTGTCGTCGTGTCGTTTCTTATTTTCCATTACATCTTTAATGGTACTCAACTCGAAAGTTAAAGGGTATTCGCTTCAATCATCTTTTAAACACCTGCAGCAAATGCGCCTTCTGTTAGACAATATGACAGATGCTTTGTCCCTATTCTGTGGCAGTTTGCTAGGATTTGATGCTTTGTTTATGATCACTGCTAATTTCGCAATTGCAAAATTGTATGATCGTCTCCCAATTTATATTTACTTGATGCTTCCAATATTAGTTTTTTTCATGGCTGCGACAATCAGTATAGGGAGTTTCAATGCTGTTGAAGGGTATGGGCAATCCGTTGAAGCAATTAGCTCGTGGAAGAAAACCACAAAACTAGCAAGGCATAAAGTAATGTACAAGACAGCAAAGAGTTTAAAACCAATATGGATCCGCCTTGGAGTTGGGTACTCTCGTATTACATTTTTAATATTTGACAAGCCTGCGTTCCTGGGATATTTCATGGCTATTATTGAACACTCAGTAACTGCTATGCTTATGCTTAAAGTTTAGTACGTGGTCGACAACGCTTGTACAATTTATTATACCTTTAATCAACAAAAAGGTTGACAAACATTGTTTAATATGGAAAGCTGTTCATGAATAAATAAATTTAGTATGATATTTTGTGGTTTTAAGGCTTTTGCAGAATGCATGGGGCAAATTTATTAAGTGGGTTATCGATTAGTTGTTCATACGATTTTTTAAATTCAGAAGAACTGAATTGTCCATGTATATGGATAGATTTGTGAAATGTCTCTATTTAAAGCGTTTCTAAATTGCACGGACTGTACACAGTTTTTAGTCAGTAGCGTAGACCCTTGCATTTCTTGAACTATTGAATTAAGGGTTGACACTTTCTCTGTATTGGAATGATGAACGTAGTTAGTCTTAAAAATATACGTAGTACGAAAGTTAAACTTACCAAGTATTGTATATTCACAATAACATATACGTATTAAATACAATATATTGATTACTTGAATGCGGAAATGTAAATCAATAAGGGGAAACCTATGTTTTTGTTTGGTCTTTTGCAAGGCCAGGCGGGGTTGTTAATTGCTGTTTTTACAACAGTAATTCCATTCCATTTTAAGGTTGGAATTATTTAAAAACTCAATACGTAATTATGTAAATTAACTTTTGTACACCATTTGGAGCAGAGACACGCTGTATGGACTTGGAAAATTGCATTTCATCTCCGGTACTGAGATATATCATCATGCAACAATTGAATGTAGAACCTGTTTCTGTTTCCCCTTAAGTTAGTATGTTTTGTAGAATATCCCCAATTTCATGGAAATATTGAACAGAAAAATTGATTACATTATTGATCCGTGGTGTTAGGGGTGAAACTGCTTTGCAGATTCATATTCCTTTGGATTGTAGCGGTGTTTGGCGTGTTTGGTGGTATTATAATAATAAACAAATAGAAAATTTTAGTGTTGTGAGACCCTTGTGAATGATGCGGCTTACGATATTTCTCAATACAAAAAATTAGACTTTATTATAGGCCAAATATAATTATTGCTCTAGTGTAAGCTACTAACCGCATATCCTCTTTGGGTAATCAAGCTTCAATGCCTTGTTGCTCTACATATATTATTTTTCCCTGCATACGCATTTGCGGGCAAACAAATAATTAAGACAAGTAAAGTTCCAAATATCGAAAATTGTAGGTTTGTTATGCTTATATTTTAAATGCAGAATATCTACTTTTTAGCCTTTCTTAAATAAGGACAATATTGGATCCAACCAAAACAGTTTAATAGTAGACTACCTTGCAATTTCTACATAGCTCCAATTGACTAAATATCGATCAAGTTATGAATTTATCCCAGTCAACTCGTTTCAAATTACATAAAAATTGTTAGTAGCTATGTGGAGCCCACTTGGAACTTTCATGTCCCTTTGAAGTTTATACGTTGAAACTTATGGACCAGTTCAACTATGTCAGGAAACCCAATTTATCTGTTACTATAATTAAAACAAAATATTTTTTTTTCACTGGAGATCATAATTCTTTAAGGATTTCAAAGTTGTCCTGCTTAAAACGAATAAGGACAAAATACGGGGATAAAATATATCCTGATAGTTTCTGCAGTAAATTTGATTTGATTGAAATAACACTATTGCCAGAATACCGTTAATTTTATTGAAGAAAAAAAATCAATTCCAATTACACTTAATTCACAAAACTTGCACTCAAATTCGATTGTTCCATTTTAAAAAGTTTTCTAGACGTCCTCGTAAATTTGATTCTGTAGAACCCCTTCACTTAAATATTTTACGGGCAGCATACTTGGTACTGGACAACACTTGTCTTAATCAACGTTTAACCAGTCCACCTATTAATTTGTTGGTTTAAGCTTTACATGTTCATTAAAAATCAACCTGTGAAATACATACGGAGATACCAGAGTTGATTATCCTAATATGGCTGGGATAACAAGCACAATAGATTCAGTTAGTTAAAGAGAACATTTCTACTCATGTTTTGGCCACATTTGTGTCTCCTAATAAATGCAGGACTATTTTATAAGTGACACTTTCGTGTGCAACGTATTTGCTGATGTATCACAATAAACAAACTTGAAATTTGCACTCTAAATTCGTTAAACAAAAATGTTCCGATCTTACCTGTTATTGCTATTAAAAATTTCTTGTGCAGATGCACATCCTAAATACGACCCAACGTTTTCAAGATTTGGAATTGAACGCTACTATAGCAACACGGTGCCTTTCAAAACCACCTGGCCACTATTGCAAGGATTCTCGGGAGTGTCCATCGCCAATTTAAACTCGTTTATAAAGCCTTTCTCCGGTTGTTTACTACTCATTTATAACTACCATGGCGTTGATATTCAAGCTTTGGAAGTGCCAGCAGTGTTAAGCAGGTTTGACGTATTCATGGCGTGGAATTACAGTAAGAAACGCAGTACTAAATTGTATCGAGCGAAAATAGAAAAAGTTCCACCACTCGATAGTCTCCGAAATATGTCTACGCACTTCCATCCCGTTTACTCCAGGGACAAATCTAGAAAGGCTCGGTGGTACTGTCAAGTCAAATTTGATCTGTTCTATCCGGAAGTAAAAGACGCTTTCCACTTTTATATGTTCCATCACAAAACGCTGGGAAAAGAATCGTTCGACTTTGGACCGTTTGTTCAAACATCAAGATGTATGATTTAGCATTTAACACTTCTAAGGTATATTCGTACATTTGTAACATATTTTATTGTTTTCAGCAATGGTGTTAAACGTAAGACCAACTTACAACATACTCGTGAGCCTGCCTAATATAACAGAACTAACACGCTTGATTTGGGAATATACAATGGGCCAGTCATTCTTAAATGAACATACCAATTTATTGTTGTGGCACAAACCGACCCTTTACTTATGCCAAATTCCACAGTGGAGTCTCACGAATTATACATACGAAAGCTAAGTTACAAATATCAAGAGCTTAGCTTGTGTGAGTCACACTACATTAAAGTTAAGAATGCAAATCTAAGGTTGCAGTTAAATGCACTTGTTACCAGAAGTTATTCCGTCCCGTGGAAGATTATGACATTAAATAGTGTCTCCTCATATAACATACACAGAAATACTAAAGTGTTTTCACGGTTCAATGCCGCAGAATACGTGAAACTGCACAGAGCGCATAAGAATGAAGTAAAGAGACCAGACATACTTTATATGACTCTTGAGCTTCTTAGGACAGTCGCAAAGAATGTGACGGAAATTGGAGGATTCAAAAATGAATGCGGCAAGGAGGAAAGCTATTCACTTTGGGAAACAAACACATGGAGGACAAAATTATTTGGACAGGCCGTTATAATCGGAATTGCTACTGACGACGTTGCAGTTGAATTTGAATTGCGGGAATATACATTCATCAGCTGTGGAAAGACGGCAAAGACTTCGCTTTCGTTTTCCGGGTTTGTGAATGCTTTCGATAAATGGACGTGGATGTTCATTCTTGCTTTTATATCCATATGGCCAATACTTCTGTCGTATGTAGAAAATCAATTATCTCTTTCAATGGCTGTGAAGGACATTGAAGCACTTTTTGTAGGATATGCAATCCTTCTAGAGCAATCGCATGCAAGAGCAATTAACAGAAATCAAAAAGGATCTCTCTACGTCTTTGTTGGTCTGGCATTGCTTGTCGCTGTAGTTATATCGAATGCGTACAAGGGAGAAAATATTCAAGAAGTAAGCGCGTCGTTTAACACAATTCCTATAAAACGATTTAACCAACTAATCAAACATAATTTTACAATTTATACGGAGCTAATGAACTACAACAAGACGACGAGTTTAAAAGCAAATTCGCAGAATGCATTTTTACGTGTTCCTAATCACACTTTCCATGTTATAAAGAAATCTGCGAAATTGTGGCCCCGAACAGTTTACAATCGGCGTAAGATTAATTACTGGAAGTTTTTAAGGGATAGTAAAAAGCATATTTCAAAGGCACTCCTACCTTGTGACGGCAAAGCTTGGATTGACTTCACAGAGTATTTGTACCCAACGTATGACACGCTTAAACTTAATTTTTCTGATGAGTTGTTCGTAGGAAAGGAGAGATTATTCGACCAAAATCGTGGGTGGCAATTTAGATGGTGGAAAGATCCGGAACTGTTCATAGTCATAGTCATAGCATAGTTTATTTATGTGACAGATAATACGTAATTGTTACAACAATTGTTTCCAGTA
>JAQGAB010001212.1:0-17995 GCA_034696565.1 Isotomurus graminis
CGTTTCCGTGCTAGAGTTTGTCTTTCATACTTTTTACGTTCCGCTTGTCAATCTCCTTCTTCGGTGCTCTTCTGGTGACGAGCGACTCCAACTTCCACCAAAAGTCCTCTTCTGACTCTGACACCGTTGTTTTGTGACATTCCCTCGACAACTGCTCTACAAAGTGTTCATTCCTTTCCGAAGGACAAGAAAGTGCGGTGGATGAAATGCATCCTGACTTTTTCTAACTCTACACTCTCCACATAGTCACACACACATGCATCTCGAATTCAATAAAGCATAAGTAGAACACTTGTAGTTTCTATTAATGCACTAAAGGCAACTAGTGACTACACTGAGGTCATGATGGTATAAACCTCATCATCATCATCATCTCCTCGTACCAAATACCCTTCTCTGTATCAAAAGGACATGAGAAAGAGGGAGAGATCATCCATCCAGTACAAATCCACCAGTAGGGACTTTCTCTGTTACACTCTCGCCTCTACTCAATTTGTCATGCTTTCACCAACTGAATGAATACACCTACCTCACAACCCTACCTACCTTAAACATGATCCAGAGATGTATTTGTACTTAAAAAGACACTGTAAAATAAATTCTGAGGTATTCGTACCATGCTAAAACAGTCATGTAGATATACACAAATATCTACTCTGCATTAAGAACTAATGTACTGGGAAAACTCCACTGTCCTGTCGTGTCCGTCGTCTCATCGCATATGGAACGAAGAAAGTCAAAAGTAACACGTCCCCGACAGTTCCTTTAGTCCTTATGCCAAATGCCAACTGTCCGTCACATTTCGTAGGAAAATGTTAGCACAGAAAGGCATGAGTAGCAACAACAGCAACAGCAGCAGCAGCAACACTTCTTTCCATGCCTGTCGTCCTTTCCTCTCTCTCATCTGATGATGATACTTACTACTGACTGGTGTGTCTGTCTCTCCACAAGCTAAATATACACTCAGTTGGAACACACGATGAAAATAAATCCTTCAAACAACCTCGACACAACATTCACTCCTTGATATCGCAAAATAAGTCACCCATAATTTACATCCCTTCAATCAAGTGTCATGCCCAAGAAACAAATTCTCTTTTAAAGAGACAGCCCCGTATTAAGTTACATCATCTCTCTCCTCCACTACTTAAACGCGTGGTGGTGCTAACGTCTTCCCGAAAGAATTCATCAGCCTTATTTCCTACTCAGTTAGTATGAACTGGATGCATGTGTATAGAGTTTTCTTCTACAAAAATAACACCCAGAGTATCTATCACCCTGTCAAGTGGTAGTGTTGCTTAATACGCACACTTGTTTGTTAATCTTTACGTGAAATTTAATCTGAGATGATAATGTCTTGCAGTTAACGTGTGATAATGATACGCTAGATGAAGAGCTTCCAAGCACTCGAGTGTATTAACAAGTAGATGAGTAGATCACTCACACGGTAGTTCAACTAGGAAAAAGACTTAATAGGGTGACGCTGCTATGCCGTCGTCCGTCTAAGAATCTTGACGTTGTATAGAAGTTGACATCTCACGTATCACATGGCTAGATACTTTCTTACGTAGTTTTATACTCGTCATCATCAAGTGATGGTCGCTGTGAGATACATTTGAACATGATCATTGTCAGTCAGGGGCAAGTGCGAATGACTAGTGAAACTGATGGTGACTTGTGTTGTGTGTGACTGCCACCAACCAATATACACTTGTGCCAGTCTCAGGATGAGAAGAGTGCCTTCTTCTGGTGGCTGTCGTGTTGTCTCATCTAATTTCATGATTGCTTGTCCTTCTCCTTCGTCTCTCCTAAGTATTTAGACTTAGAGAGTTCCACCGAGAAAGATCAGTCATTTAGTAGTTGAGGGAGAGTGAGAGAGCTGCTAAAAGTGCAAGAAGGCTAGAGATGAGGATGAAAGTAGGCAGGAAAGAGGGTCATGTCATGCCACACGGGTGCACAGTAGTAACTAAGTAGTCGAAGAAAGTTTTTGGCTTTCATCTCCGAGAGATTTGGAATTATTAAGTAATTCTGAATAGATTTGGATGAGATTGACGGTGGTGGTGGTTGGTAGAGGAGGAGAGTAGAAGTGGTGGCAGATACTCGTCGAACCATTTGACGGAAAAGTAGGAATTATAGTTGTGTGCCACTTTTACCCTGTCTCTCTCTCCTCCTGGCTCATGATCTTCATGATGAGGATGAGTGCTTACTTATAAAAGGAATAACTGTGAACGGGTACTTCTAGTACACTATGTACACACTAGTTCATCTGGGGAAAGACGAGACTTCTATGAGTTAAAGTGTAAATTCCTCCAGAGTTTGGCAGTGTGCCTAGAAGCGAGGACATTTAGGATGGATAGATAGACGAAGGAGTCAAATCCCATGCATGTGTACAACCCTGGTGAGTGGTGTGTGTGGTGCCTTAAACATTATTTGCGTTTAGTAGTTAGTACACGAGAGAAAGTGAGTCCTTCCTCCGTGTGGATGAATTTTGGATGGAAGTCGTTTTAGGTTTTTCCAGAGAGTGTGGGAGAGGATTGGGGAATAGTTGTACACGAGAAAGAACGAAGAAGTGAGGGACTCTCTAGCATTAGTGTGAATAGGAGATGTGGTGTGTCGGAACACAAAGGTCTAATTAGCCATAAAGGGAGTGATTTATGTCAGATCGCGAAAATGCAAATATGAAATATGAAAATGAAGATGCCAGCCATAAAAGTGATATGTGGGACTCACAAGGCTCGGCTGGCCCATTTCCTTTTACTCTGCTCAGCCTCTGACTCACTCTCTCGTCACTGGGAATGGGACGACGTCCATCATCCCTCTGACAGCTTTCATGGCTTTTCTTACGAGGATCAGTCCAACCGTGAGGGGAACTCCTGTCATCCACACATTATTTACTGCTTCTAATTACACTCACAGTCACTGTCTACTACTACTTCTCTCTCTCTCCAACAAAACTCTCCGGAGCCAGCATTCCCAGAATGATATGAGAGACCAAAAACTACTTCTCAAAGATATTACAACACACGCTCTCTCTAAAGAACTTTATATCACTCATGCAACACAAGAGAACATATTATTTCATCTCTGCCTTTCTCTCTTTTTCCTGCCTACACTTCCATAGGCTTTATTGATACCTACTACACTATAATGTATACCATCTTCTTACCATTATTATTACCATAAGGGCTCCTCTCTCTTCACACGCCCGATACTTATTCTCTCCCTCTGCTAATCCATACTTTTTATTACTTTTACTTTATACCATATGGGAAATATCCACAGGATTTCCTATATTGACGCAAATTCATCCACCTACTACGCCAAAATACCCTTTGTCTACTAGGGTTTTTATTTCATGCATATTTCCCTTTATTTCTTGGCTTTGACTTCGCATCCACATCATCATCTTATGATCATTCCAGCATTATCAAATGGATGGATGGATGTGCAATGCTAAATGTCTCTTTTCCATCTTTATGACCAGGAAAAGTGCTTACTGTCACTGAGCATTATTTTCCCTCTTTTTTCATCTCCATATTTATTTCTTGACTTTTTATGTTATGCCCCTGGCTTTATCAGAGAGATATTATGATATGCTTACGAGATAGACGATCAAGGACTTTTCTCTACTTATTACGTGCATTAAGTCAGCAATGGAGATGAAGATATAATAATAATGACGAGGAGACAAGTAAAAACCTGCTGTGGTACAATCACACATTCATACTGAGGGAAATTACTTTGGTATTGTGTTGGTTGTGTGAGAGTGAGTGAAAGGGTCCTTCTTGTGCTTTTGTTTAGGTACTGGACACATTTACACATAATACAGATACAAAACTATAAACTAGACACACATGCAAGTTGTCCATATGAAAGAATGTGTGTAGCAAAAAGTAATACATACGGTTTACCAGTAGATTCAGTAGAAAGAGATGTTGAATGTTGCTCACAATAAAACACTTCATTTGCATGAACCCTTCCCCTTCGTTTACTTCACCGTTTCATTACATTACACAATTTTGAATGTGATTGCTCTTTCCTGGCTTGCGTGTAAAGTACAATGATACTCCGAGGGAGTCTATTGCTTGGTCGTTTTAGTTGGTTATGGATTGTTTGTTGTGTGAGTGCGTTTGTTTGTTGTACTTACTTATATACTGTGTGTATGTGATGATGAGATGATGAAACGAAGAAGGAAAGGAGTGGGTGAGTTAAAGTAATGAAATCACAAATGACAATCAAAATAGAGAATCTGCTTGAATAGTGAACAGCGAATAACATTGAAGAGATGCTTGTTACGTGAATTTCCCATCCCCTTTTCTGTCTTTCCTCCTAATTCCTATCGTGTGTACTTCTGTACGGTTAATGTTAATTGTTATAGGGTTCTTTTTGAAGCAATGATTTACTATTTACAGTCATCCCCTCATTTGTTAATTGGAAAGACTTTTACTAAAAGATTTAATGAGTTCTCTCTTCAGATGGTAATCGTTCAGGTTTAATTGTACTTGGGGATTTGAGGGAGTAAAAAAGACGAGAAAAATATGAGATGGAGACACAATTTCTAAAGAATTTAAGGTAATAATATTCATTTGATGGTCTTGGGGAAGTAAAAAGATTCAGTGTTCACAGAAGAACACTATATGGTGTTTTAATCCCTCCTGACCTTGGAGCTAATGCGGTCTTTAAACTTATTTAATGATCCAGTGAAACTATTGCTGGTGATGTGCCATCCACCATCCACCTCAGTGTCTGTCAAGGTTATATTCTGAAGTCACGACGAATTCACAGACTGTGACAGATGAAAGTGATTGATGGGTGTCAATCAAGATCTTACTCGGATTGATGTACAACTTCTTCTTACACATACAGGTACATTCTGTCTAGGAATTCTCTGCGATCCACAATTACAAGCATGAGTGAGTTTTTTCCTCTGAATTTGGAGGAACCTTATCGCTTCACCCAAGCCAGGTAATCCATCAAGAATTCATGAATGAATGAGGCATAAGCTACCATCCGTCAATGGTAATTATAGCAATGTCATGTCACGAGTGAAGTAAATTGAACTCGTATGAACCACCTCCAACCTCAGTCAGCCTAAGCTGCAATAGTAAATACACCCTAAGAGTGATTGAATGAAGGGTTTCGTCATACTTGACAGGCGGTTTTCTTCCCTCCAGATGAAATCCGACGAGTAAAGTACAATAATAATGTTTTCTTACAAGTGTGTGGTACAAACAGCAAATGAATTATATTATTTATCAGGAGTTTTCCGAATCTGCTACGGCAATTTTTACAATGCTTGCTTTACAAAGTACTGAATTTTAATTTTACATATTAATTTAGCACATGTATCCCTCTGGCCCCTGGACACAACTTCGATAATTTTAGAGAACTAATCAACTAATTCTTCTACAATTGCCAAGTACTAAGTACGCGTGACTTGCGCTTTGTCTTTTACAAAAGCAATCACTTTTCGTTAAATTGTTTACAAAGTCAAAGGTTTGTGGAAGGGAATCTTTGGGCCTGTCTGAGAAATCTCTGACTTGAACTTGTCAAAATACAAATGTTGAATGTCCAGTTCTACAAAAATAATATTTTAATCCACGTTAGCATTGTCCTTTAGGAAGACAAGTTAAAGTTTGCTTAAATTTCGATATAAATTGAACCCGAAATGATGTTAAGAATAGAAAGGAGTGTGAATTGAATACTTTTTGAATGTTTTCCTCAACCTACCTCTCTCGTTTTCTTAAAAGACCCGATGGATACATACGACTTCAATAAAATAGAATTGGAAATTCATGGAAAGCGAGGAGGTCTCATTGATACGCAAACTTTTGCTTCTCCTCGGGTTGGTTGATGACATGTCCCATTTAATTTATCGAAATGGTTGAAATCATCACTTCTTCTTTTTATTCACATCATGCATCCTCCTAAATTGTTTATCCAAAGGTGAAGCTCCATTTGAAACATACCCTCACACCTATTTCCCACACTTGTCTATTACTTTGAGCCGTGTCGCTTATTTTAAATGATGGGTTAAACTAGAAATACCCTCGTTGATGGGTGTTGTTCTATTTCTCTGAGTGGTGAAAGTATTTCAGCGCACAACTTGTTTAGTGTGCCTTTCTTGTACACATCAAACACTTGGAGTGAAACATCTTATTACCCATGCACACACATCTGTGTATGTTTATACACACACCCACCTCTCCGGTGTGTAGAGTTTCTTCCATACTATTTCTCTAGTTTAATGTACTTTCTTCACCTTGTTCCAGTTAAAGAGACATGTGCCTAGTACCTACGTTTCAAAATCTCGTTTGGTGGTGGTACGACTGGGTCGGGGTAATTGAGGGAAGGAGAAAGTATTTATGGAAGAAGATAGAAAGGAGCCAAAGGGGTAGACAAAGAGAGTTTAAGTTTATTAGATGCCACGATGGCACTGGTGGTACTAGCAACTTTGTGAAGAAGAAGGACTTTGAGAGAAAAGATTTTGATTAAAGCAAAGAAACAATAGGACCTTTGGGAGATTTTGAGAGTCGGAGCGAAGGAGGAAAACAAAATTTAGTAAAAGGAGTTCCTACGTACGAACGTATATATGCCAGCATTTGATTCATTCCTTTAATTGTCCTAAAGTTTTACTCTGGATTTAAATTTTCATGTGTCCGTCTGTCCGAATTATTTATTAACATGATCAGAATAAAACGACTTCTTGCTTCGTGGCTCCTGCTTGTTTGTTCCTGGGTGTATATATAATACACTTTAAGTGTAAGAATATATAACACAACAACACCGAGTTATTTGACTGAAGAGACGGCAAGCAATCTTCTGTTTATATATGTTTAGTGAATGGCAATCTGCAGAACATTCATTCAACATAACGTGACATTACTTACTCCACTCACTTGTATTACTTTATTCCTAACCAAGTCTTGGGTATACTTTGGTGCATTACTACTTTTGTCCTCCTGTTTATTCACTCTTTAAATTGCGAGCTCTGCTACTAAATGAGCATTTTAAGAAGGATGAATTCAAGTTAAATGCGACAATTAAATAACCTTACAGCGAAAGGTTGATTTTGGTCTTGGTAATCAGTCACAGATCATTGCTAAAATTCTACGGACTCTGAGCAACTTTGTTGAAAGTAGAGCACATCTTATTACATAGCAATAAAACGAGGACAAAGAATAAAATCTTGGCACATCATTGTGTCACTCAATCTCAGTGGACTTTACTTACACTCACCCACATCTTTCGTGGACGACGACCACCACCACACAATTTCCACTACATACCTACACATAGTTGATAGTTGTATAACTATTCCTCTCTCTCTCTCTCTCCTCATACTTTGTTAATGTATCTCCACATCCTCAAAGAAAATAAAGCCTTTCCTCCCTCTCATAAACATTTTGAGCTCATAAAATTAAGAATAATTGAATAAAGTTCCTCTGCCTCTAAAAATGGCCTTTTCTAGCCAATAAACATTTCAATTTCGACCATACTTCGGTTGGCATCCCACACGAAACAAAACAAGCTGTAGGATAACAACATATGACAATGAGACAATAACTCTCCTCCTGATGTCCCATTTGTTTCCTTTAGTAGTGTCCATCAGCCTCGTCTAAGTACGTACTTAGAAAGTACCGTCGGCATCCGTGTACAGTTCCTATCCGTGTGTAGCTATATCACTCCTTACCTGGAGAGACACAACAATCCGTACGTCTCTTCGAGTCTCGCACGGCATTATATTTTGTGTTGACTCTCCTAATCTGTATAGATTACAAAAAGGTGCATCAAGTCCTTGTCTATACACCTTGAGTGACTAGTAAGGATGTGCAGTAATTATTAAAGGAGTAAAGCCAATTTAAAAAGGTTCTTTCTTCTCAACAGAATAAAAGAAGAGGAGAGAGAGATAAGATTCAACGGGGATTAAGTAGGAATACCAACTTTAGTTTACTCGGTAAAAGTGTAAAGTAAATTTGAGATGGAGAGAGTATCATCATGAGAGGAGAGGGTGGGTTCGTCTTTTTCTTCGAAAAAGGAAAATATGGGAAGGGGGGCACATTAGGTGGTGGTAGTGGGGGGTAAGTAAGACTTGTAATAGCAACTACACTTCTACTACACTTTGCTTGCTTGCTGAGTTGATTGTGACTTTAGAAATAGGATGAGTCTACTGGTAATGTTGTTATAGATCTTGATCCTCTGTGTGGAAGTTGGGTGTATGTGTGTGTGTATACTTATAACTTTGTAGGGAGAGAGAGAAGGAAAAGACTACGGGAGAAAAGCAAGCCATTTGAATGCATGCGACTGTCAGTCAGAGAACATTAAGGTTCCTCACGTAACCCATCGAGGGGACTCATCAGTCCTCGTAAAAATGTCAACCAGAACGACTTGACATCTGGGCCTTTCTGATTCGGTCACTGTAATTATCCCTGATTTACTGCTATCTCATATCCACACCATCGATCCAAACCCTCTGCTGCTGCTTCCTCCACTCTAACTTCTTCAGTCCCTTCAAACAACTACTACTTCTGATTCACATTGCATGGCACAAGAAGTCCAAAATCCAACTAACTAAAAGTACTCTGTACATATGGATGGATGGATACACCATTCCATCGACATCCCATCACCCAAATAGACTCTGGATAGGCATCCGTCCATCTTTCTTTCCACATCTTCTATACATACTTCTCCTTCTCCCCCACACACTCATTCCACATCCCTTTAATACTTTAATAGTTACTTTCTTCAACCATTCAAACCATCGGTCTACCAACTGCCAAAATTTACTCGACAAGCCTCAAAAGAAACTACTCCCTATATATACACACTTCTGCCATTACTTCACGAACATCACTCCTTCTTTAAAAAGAAAGAAGAAGTTTCATCGCTCCAACTTATTTTTAACTAATGCTTTCTCCTACTTTCTTTAAAGTTCAGAGTGTCCTCCACACCACCGTGCTTCTTTCTGCGTACTCTCTAAGATTATATTATACCCCTTCTACTCTCGCACTAAGTTTCCTCGTTCAAGGACCCACTAACACGAGGTTAATTCGGTTGAAGAGGAGTTCCAAGTGGACAGAAGTTCACACGGGAAGCGTGGACAGAGTTTTAGGAGAGGAAGACGCAAAAGATTGAGAGGACCTGTGGGTAGAATGAGATGGATTTGGCAGAGCGTCCCTAGTCACCCAAAAAATCTATTGGATCACATCTCACCTTAAGGTGTGTGTGGTGGTGGTGGTGATCGTTGTCTTTGTACAGATGAGTGTAAATAATTTACGGAAAAAAGCCATCCAATGGTTACGCTTACTTAGTAAAGAAAAAAGAAGCAGGTAGACGAGAGGCTCAAGGTTTGAGAGACTTATTGCCCCGAATGGAAGTGTGTTGTGCGATATGGGAAAGCTTTCCCTTTGACTTTCTCCGTTGATCCCCCGCATAACTCTTGGACCGGAGGGAGACAGAAGAAGACACACAAGTAGATGGACGAGGTATACTACAACAAAGGAGATAAAATAATAGACTTGATAATTTTTTGACCAAGAAGGGTAGTCTCGCATATGGAGTGTGTTTAGTCTCCTCCGAGTGGTTTAGGGATGTAAAATAATGCAGGATATTGGTGTGTCCCTTCTTTCTGTCGGATGTTGTTGGGAAAGGTTTATGTCACAGGAAGAGAGGAGGCGACATATCGCTGTTCGCTTGTAAATGCATGAGCATCATGTCCATCTGTATTAAGACATGGAGACTGAAGGAAGAAGGAGAGTCTCTCTCTCGAACACCAAGTTAAACAAGAAGGACTGCCCAACTACCACCACCACCTCTTCCAGCTCTCTCGTCTTTCTTCTAGCAGAGTGTGTCCCTTGTCCTCTGCTTGTCCTGTTCCATTAGACGAACAGACTTTTCCCGATCTCTAAACATAAATAAGACTTCTTCCACGTCACTCTCACGTTTCACTTGCGTTCTTTCATACTCGATAACCATCGTCCCTTAAGCCTTATTTATGTCACTAGGACGATCCTCTTTTTGCCCACTTGAGCCATCCTTCCTCCCTAAAGCCAAGCTACTATCGCCAACCGTTCTTCTTACAAGGACAACCGTTACTCTCCCTCTACGCTAAAGCAAGCATCAGCCGGCAGTCCTGTATTCTTCTCACTTTCCAATCACATCTGGACTCAAGAACACATCAAGACTAACCAGCTTTTACTTTTAAAAGTACAACAACCACCACGTGAACAAATTACTTTGGCTCTCTAATCCCATATCGATGTTCGTCTCATTGTGATTTCATTTTATGACTATGCTTTCCCCGTGCAATTACGAGATGAGGTTAATCTAATCACAAAAAGATGTATGTATGTCGAATTACCCCATTGACTTGAAAGGAGTTGTGTTCTGAGAAAAAAGACGACTCAGACAACACAGCCATCATCCCCAATTCATTGAGGGTGGTTTCCCTTGACAGATGATGAATAGCGGATTGAGTAAAAGAGAAAGCACTGCTTTCACCACCCTTTTCTTCTACTCCTTCCTCAGCTCACAGAAGACTAAATAAACTCCACTTCATTGAGAAAATCCACTCGTTCGAATTCTTCTAGGAACTTTTATCCTTTAAAACAAGCCTGTGTACAATTCACGTACACTCCACTAAAACTAATATGAATTAAGTGACGAACAACAGATGACGAAAAGTTATGACCAGTTGGTGACAAACAAGAGTAACTTTTTACCGTTTTTTCATGTATTGCATTTTGCTTGAAATAGAAATTGGCTTGAGGAAATCCACGAAAGCGTTTAGGAGGTTTTGTCACATACACACACCCACAAAAAGAAAAAGGTAGATGGAATCGATAATTAAAGAAATGAAGAAATTCTAAGGGACGGTCACGTCACAGTCGTAATGTCAAGGCGTAAATTTCCTCCAAAATTTTCGTCTTTTCTCAACTTTCATCCAGCAAGTTTTGTTTATACGCTGGACGTGACTTGTGGAATTCGTGGAACTACCTGCCATGCCATCCGACTGCCGCATTTCATTTCAAGAAGACTTTCTCCCTTCATGTCGTCTCAAAGGACTTAAGAAGCACAGTTCCACCACCGCCACCACCACCACTCTCTGTCCACCGGGTGTGTTTCGCTTCTCTCTCTTCTCGTTAATTATTATTATTTTTATTAGTGTAACTATTCCAACTATCTTTAATTACCTCCCTTCCACCTGACAATACGGACATGAACTGACTCCTACTCACCTCTTAAACCCAGAGACATTACAATCTACGACTACTTCCACCACTACATTATGACTCCATACAATATTCTTACGGAGACTTGTGTAATACACCAAAGTATTATTACTGACTCTCTAACTACTCTTCTCATGTCCTTGTAACAATCCATAACTTAGTATTACTAAATTTTAGATAGGACAAAGTCCTCAGGTATATAGATATAGATATACATACAGTAGGCCGGTATCTATAATATTATAAGAAAACTGTGTGTGTGTGGTTGGAAAGAGCCAACTTAAAGTTAAGCCTCGGTTGGCTCATCACACGACAGATTTAGTGCTAAATGCGGGTTGTAAATTCATACAATCTTACAAACACAAGCAGAATTGCGTTCCATATACAACCCAATTTCTGCTGAATCAATCCAATCCGTCCCATCAAAGTCAAACGGGCTGAAATGAGACGACACATGAGACCCAAAAACTGATGCCCCTGCCACTTTCCCCACCATAATCATTGACTACCCCCTCTCTCAACCGAATTGACTGAGAAAGTGCAGATAAAGGGAATAATATTATGATGTGATGGGATATCACATCTGAGATCTGATATGTCAAGTCCAACTCATCCAATCGATTTGTTTGTTATGAGTTGGATTTACTCTGGAAATCTTGGGGTAAAAATTCCAAAGCTCAAAAAGAGAAAGCATATGTATGAAAGTGTGTTTTGGGTACTTTCGTCCCGTGTGATCTTCCTACCTCTGCTACTGCTGGTATTTACAGAGAAGAATTTGCAAGACTCCTGCTACTAGTAGCTTCTTCTTGCAGAGTTCTTACGAGTGAAAGTCATCAAAGAGACTTGTGTGACTATCGTGTGTGTATAACACAAGTGGGAGGATGAGAAGACTCGTTTGCAATTGCGACATAAGTTTGAAACAATGGTGTGTAGTAGTAACGTGGGTTTTAGGTGGAGATCTAAGATGAAATCAGGATGGACGAGGTCTCTCTGGACGGTTTAGTCGTTTCTTCTGCAACTTTCTCGACGCATTCGTTGGTGGTGGAGGAAAGAGTTAAGTGGAAGACAATAATGTTGATACGACGAGGAGATGAGAAACAGGGAGAGTTATATATGTCGGAGAGAGAAAGCAGGAGAGGGGATGATAATAATATTGTGTGTGTAGACTACAAGTGTGGTGGTGGTGGTGGATGGACAAAGTCAAGAATGAAGGAGGACATTGTTTTACAACCGGAAAGGACTATTTCTGACAGACTCTTTTTAGACAAGTTTTCCACGAGTAGGACCCATTTTCCCTCTAATTTCCCTTTAATTCAGCAGCACTTAATGTGACGTATGGATGCCATTCCGAATTCCCTTTTGCATATAAACTAACTACTTTAAGCCCATATGCCTACGTCCCCCCTCCCATTATCCATCCACACCCCATCCCCATCTCATCTCCATGGAAATTCTAAGCACCAACGACGTACCGTATCTGCCCCTCTCTGCCTACTTGAACAAACATCTCATGGCTCTAAAATAGTCTTATGAATCTTCTATTCTTTCCAATTGCCAAGTAATACAAACCAATAATAAGAGAGCGCATTATACCTTTCCATAGACAAATCTCGTTGTATACAAGAAGATGCAAGTAATCCCCCATCATCATCAGTGCCATCATCATTCCAATGAGAATCTCCCTTTCGTCACAAGACTTTTCTTTTATTCCTCTTAACCAAATTTTAGAGCCTCTCACCTTTTGCACCCAAAACACTTCCCCACACCAGTGAGCATTTAGAAGAACTAAATGCATGAACTGACTATGAGTAGACTTAGCTCCACATAGTTCTTGGTGAAAGCATTGTATTTGAATTGCAGGGACACATTAAATGTGACCAAGCACCCTGCTGCTCACTCCTTTACTTATGCTCCACACTTTAAAGTGGTAGTAGACACGTACTCATACATACATAGATGTAGTTTGTAGATTGAGCCCAGACGAAATGTTACTTCTCCATGATTTCATTTCATTCGTTGGAAGGGAAAGTTGGAGCAGAGGCACAAGTAAGGAAACGGATGGACGGGATTTTGAGTCCCATTCAGACTAATATGTAGTCAAATTAGTGTACTTTATGGAACTGTAATTAAAAGCGCTGAAGGAATTTACGATAATGATTGTCCGCATGTGTTTCTGGCATTGTTTATTCCTCTTGTACCCAAAAATCTTTACACATAAATAGATTCTGAGGGTTTAATTAACACATAATTAACAAAAGAGTGTAAGAATAAAAATGTCTCACTGTCCGGTAGATCCACTAAACTGCTGTGTTGTGTGTTCAAGTTATATCCCTTCCTACATGCAGTATTATCAACCAATCCCTTCCTTTCCTCAAGGGGAGTACATTCATATTCTAATAACAAAATTGAAAGGGTTAAAGTTACAGTTGCAAACTGGGACCAAAGACATGTGGAATATCCCTTGTATCATGACACTATTATTGTCATTACATTACAACCTTTGGTCTCAAATGTATCCTCTTAAAAAGCTAAACAAATCCCAGCTAGGGTGTTAGTAAAAGACTCCAGCTCCCGAGAGTTTAGTGGATGAGCTAACCAACCCAACCATCATCATCATCATTGACTGAGCAATCCGATTATTAGCCAACAAGGCAGTTGGAGGATAAAGTAAAGAGACAAGGCCACCACGAGTAGGAAAAACAACCCTCACTCTTTAGTTTAGGATGAGTAGAGATCATCCGGCACAAAGCGTCACACTACCACCACCACCAAAGACCCATCAAAAGGCCCACATCATCACCCACCACTGCCACCAGAAGTGAGGCACCACCACCAACCACCAGAGATGAAAAAGGAACGAGAGGGGTGTAAAAATGAAATGATACAAAGACCCCAACTCAACACTCAACATCCTACAGAGGCACAAGTATTTTGACAAGGGAATGAATACATGTACCCACCTAAGTGAAAGCAGGGAAAGGTATGCAGCCCAAGTATATAAGTATATGCATATGCTTCGCCGCTCTCCCATCGCCTGTTGAATCCTCTCTGTCTCTCGACATCTCCTAACCTTTGAAAAGTTTAAGCACCCAAAGAAAGTTTAAGTAAATAAGAAGAAGAATCTCTGTGAGGAACAAATCAGATTTGAAATAAATTAAACATCGGATGAGGTGGTATGAACGAACTTCTAGGAGAGAGCAGGAAGTTGGAGGAAAAATTCATTTCATTAGAGAAGATTCCATCACTCTGATCGGATTTGAGGAAATCTTGGACTATAAAACGACACGGAGATTATCATAGATACAAGTTTTAAAGTTTAGATGCGAAAGCGTATAACTTCTCAATTTTATGAGGATAAGCGAGACTACACACAGAGAAGAGTTGGAGCATTTAAGACGGTGTGTATCTTTGTGTGTGTAGTGTAATGTAAAATGTGAAGTTCCTCTCTCTCTCTCCGGATGATGTTCCTTGAGTGTAATGTAATCAATAGACTAAGGCGATGGCCATGGCTAGTGAGCACAAATCATGAACAACTTTTCCAATTAATGTCAGCTCACGTAACGCGTTTAAGATTAGCCTAGCGCACAATTTCCACACTAAATCACTGATATTGTTATTCCTTCCGCTCTGTCTGCATATTACCCCGAATTACTCTTCTAAGGGAAGAGTAACTAAGCAAAGCACACCATCACTTTCACCTTAAATTCTCTACGAACAAAACTACCCTCTCTACAATGTGAAAGTGTCTTATATTTCAAAAGCAAAAACACTTCACTCACTCACTCTCCGCGGAGGGTATGTGTGTATATATGTGTCCGTAGCTTTCCCCAGTCTTTCAACCGTGTTTGTCTTTAAGTACTTCCTTTCTACTTCATACATACATTATTTCATGAGGCATTGTTGGCTCAACGAGGTATTATTATCCTTGGGAGAATATCTTCCCTCAAACCTCCTAAACCCACACACACACACACACTCGTCCACATGTCGAGCAGCTCATCCTGAATAATATTTGACTAAACCTCCTCATAAAATCTCTTACATTAAACTAGATACATTTAAGTACCTCTGCAACCGGGGAATTAATTGAGATTAAGAAAACTTTGAGGAACTCCAGATAGTGCTTTAGTTTCTCATTTCAAAAACTTAATGATTTTTCAAATTCATTGGTGCTTTTAATCGTATTTTACGATGAGTTACGATCTCACATCTCAAATTAATGAGTGACGCATCTTCCCCTTTGTAGTTGTCTTTCACATTATGAAGGGAGAGCGTGTATAGTAATCTTCACCACCACGAACGAACATATTATTGTTTGTCAGATGACTTGCCTCATCTGCTCTGTCCCAAGCACACACAACATATCGCTCCCACTACTCTCACCACCACCAAACTTGATCCCATGTCTATTTAGTCGGGACAACTTTTATGAGCAATTAATATTACATAATTAGATCCGTAAATTAACTGCGAGGGAAGGAGCGAGGAAAGCTCAAAGAATTTTTCATAATTTCAGTTGACTCATAGTATACTTGCATATTTCATCATTTCTCTGTACCCATAATCCACAAAAGTTGGTTACTTTTTCACTTTAATTCCCTCATTCTTTTTAATGTGTGTTATAGGTGGGGGTACAACAAAGTATACAAAGTACAAATAGGTAAAATAAATGTGTGGTTTATTTTCTCTGCCTTTCTCTCTCTCTACTTGCCTTTTAAAGAGATGCTCTCTTTAATGTGAAGTGAAAGGTGGAGAAACCTCGAGTCAAGTTAAGGAAGAAGAGTGAAGATTAAACTTGTGATGGTAAAAAATTAACAATAATTTAATATGCCTATACATTTTAACTAAACTTTCTCCACAAGACTTCTTTTCTGGTACACATGAGTACAAGTATACATAACACAGTTTGTTTCACCTTCTTCTATTCCTTACTGAAAGTCTTAGCTATGTAAAACAATTTAATACTTTTAGAGTATGTTACTGTCCTAAATCAGAATTCATATTTCTATCCCAGAAACTAATCAGTTTAGTTCTTACCACAGTCATTAAACATGTGGATTGCATGGGCTTTGAAGATTGAACATGTTCTCTCAAGATTACATCTTTAAATATAATTGAAATTAAATGTCTTCATAGTTTCTTTTATGAACTACATTTCATATGTACAGAAGGCAGAAGGTACTTCTTTACAATTTAATATCCTCTACCTAGTATACACTAAACCGCGTTTACTTTTGTCCACACACGCACGTGAATGTACCTAATCAAACACAAAGCACAGAACTAGAGAATCTCTCCTCAGGTAAATCTGAAGTGATAGGTTTTTCCCAATGTGGAACTTTTAAAAATCGTTTCCCAAAAAGAACAAGCAGTAAAAGGAACATCTCTTCTCATTGCAGTCAGAGAAACTTCATATAAATTAAAAAATAAAAGTTTTTCTTGCTGTTTCTGTACAAGAGGAGATGTGGAGAGAAAGAAAGTAAGTAAAGAATGGTCCTACAACTCTCTTGTACTTCTCAACGAGATCTTAATGTTTCACAAGTAATATTGGCATTGTTTCTTTTTATCACACGGAAAGACACAAGGACCGGTGTGTGTATGTGTGTAATAAGGATTCGAGGTTCGACAGTACCTCTGTTATATAATACTTTACCTTACACATCTATATACTCACAAGACTTAAATAGCACCTCGCATTGTTACAACACAGCATAAGTGTGGTTGGTCTAGGAAACATTCTTCGAGTGACTGTTAGTGGATGTCAAGGTGTGAAATATTAAAAAAGAAGTCTTTGTATTCCCACCGGGAGCATTGGAGTCCCATAGATCAGCGTAAATGAAGATTCACCGACTGTTCGGTCACTCTAAAAGACATCCGTAGAAAAATATCCACGGAATATGTCTCTCTATAAGTATTTATATTCGTAGAGGTACTTTCACTCTCTCTCCTTATCCACATTCCTCTAGTACAATTCAATACATCACAGAATGAGCAACAGCACGAGGAACACCAAAAACTTCTCATGCACTTTTTCTAAGTGCACTACTATAATAATGTTGTCTTTCACGGAAGAATCTATTGTCTATATAGTTTGTAGAGGAAGTACCAAAAAAGCCGATCAAAATCCCGTGGGACTTCTCAATAAGATCCATTACTCTATCTATTCATCCCACCCATCCATATTATTAGGGCATCCGGAACAAGACAACTTTAAAAAAGGACGAGTCACGACATTCTTCCATCTTTCTTAGGTGATCAACCTTACTACTGCTGCTGCTTAAGGAGATATATGTGTGTATATACTTCCTACGTACAAATCAGCGTCACTAAGCTAACACCTCTGTAAATCTACACTTCTCATTGTGACTTTCACCATAATTCTTTCCTGTGAAGTAAAGACCACTACAGAGTCACTACTTATCTTCATCTTCCTGGAATTCAAGCATGGATCTTTCTTTTCTATGTAAAAAACCCGGAAGATAGATTCTCATGTGACAGTCGAAGAGACAGACAAGGAGAAAATTATTTCACCTTCGTGTGCATAGAAAACTGATAAGCAAAAAGTGTCTTATTCTTTCATCTTGATGTATAAAAAATTCTAAGTAACACAAAAGAACAAAACCTGAGGTTTTTTGTGTCTCAAAGATCCTTTCATTTCTTCTGTCTCCACACACACCACTACCGTATTCGGCTGTGTTGGTTTCGGTGTGATCTTAAACAGTAATCAAGATCTTTGACTGTGTAGAATAAAGCAAAATACT
>JAQGAB010001213.1:0-17983 GCA_034696565.1 Isotomurus graminis
ATTATACACAACATTATAAACGTTGATTGTCAAGGCACTGGCCAAATCAATCTTGCAATAAATAATACTGAATACTGTGTGATTTATAGATTAATTGAATGAAGGAGTGAGTTTCCTAATTCTAACAGATCTGAACTTGGGTTGACCTTGAGATAATTCGTTTGAAAGACACAATGAGTGGACAAGTGATTCTGTGATTTCAAACGTGGTTGGGTTGATACTGGGATGATGGAAGGGACTTAAAAGTAATTGGAGATAACCAGACATCGGTTATAGATTGGATTTTAAGCTTGTGATCAACAAGTAAACGTTTAAGCCTTTGGCCAAACAGAGCAACGTTTAAGCTTGTGGTCAACTAAGTAAACGTTTAGGCTTCAGGTCAACTAGATTAACAAATGTTTAAGAAAGACGTTAAGAAAGAATAAAGAGATACATTTACAATTTGTTCCACAATACAAAAGGGTTTAAACAAAGTTGTCCCGTTGGACGTCAGTAAAATTGGGGGAAAGTGAAACTCGTTCGTTTTGTCCAGATCGCTTGTTGGTTTGCTGTGCTCAGTCAGCTGTTTATAAAGGTAAGCTAATTAATGACCTTTTGTCACTGGAGAGTAACTCGTTGGTTTTTGTTCAGATGGTTGGCAATTTATTGCGGAGGGTCTGTGTGGCATTAACAGTGTTCGGTTGTGTCTTGATTGACGTGGGCGGTGCAATTCAGGGAGGAAAGGAAGTGCGGGACCTTTACCTGAAACTTGTGCGGACAGGGAAGGAGATCGGTGAAAATTGCTTTCAGGATTCGAATGGATTGAACGAAGCCTTGTCTGAATTTGCGGAACTCTCAGGAGACGAAATGGTGAAGATGTATGAAAACCGGACGGGAAAGGATGCTGCTGATTTACATAACAAATTGTTGTTGCACTATGCGGATGGAGACCCGAAAGACAGATGCATTGCACAAAAAGAGTTGGTATGTGTTGAAAATACGGGGGATTGGAAGTGTAGGAAGTGCGGCAGAGCTGGCGAAGATTACTGACAGGTTTGCAAACGTTTAAGGAAGATTGCTAGGGCAAAGTCTGAGGGAGGAGCTAAGACTCCGTGGATGGTTGTGGTGGTCGTTTCACTTGTTATCGTTGTTGGGTTGTATTGGATGAGACTCTAAGATTTTTAATTGCTTTTATAATCTCTGGAATGTTTAGTGGATGATTTCTTGGAGTGTGGAATTGGGAATGTGTGGGTGGAATTTGTAGAATAAATACTTTTTGCTTTGTCTGAATTAACTTGTGTTTTAGAACTTTCTTATGACGGCTGTGGATGTAGTAAGAATCTTGAGGAAGTCCGAATCTTTTGCAAGTCAGGATTTTGCGATGTCAGTTAGGCTTCATTCCTCTCTGGTGGTGATTCAGGTGGTGTCATACAACCTTAAGATTGTTTTTATGTCTTTGGGAAGGTTTTTCCTCGAACGGTTTTAGATGTGGATAGGTTGGAAATATTTCATTAATAGTTTAATAGTTGTTCGCGAGTAGAATTAAGATGCAGTTCATTGTAAAAAACTCTCAAGGTCTTTATCATCAGCACCTTTTTACGACGCGATTGCCGAAATCAGCTGTACAAACCTTTTGGACTGATACGTTTGTTGCTTGTCGGAAAAGTAACATTTTAATTTAAACCAAAGAATTCCATACAAGTCAAGCTCTGAGACGATAATCATCTTATCTACATACCTGACATTCCTAACTTAAGATAGGAAATCATACCCTGTACAAATAAATGTACGAAATGCAACCGAAAGAGACTCGACTTGATGCATAATATTTTGCCTAGAAATTCGTCCATCACAAAGCCGTGTGTTGAAATCCATATTCTCTGAGGGCTGAGGATAGTTGCAAAAAATTGCGTATTAACTGTTGTTGCGCACGTAGAAAGTTTAATCGGTTAGCAGATTACTTTGGTATCGGATTAGGTTAGTAGTCGGTAAGTAAGCAGATTAGGTTCGTAGTCAGTAGTCGGTTACACTATAAGCTCGTAGGTATTGGATATGTCCATGTAGTTAAACCATACAGCATTCAACAATAATCTTGTATGCAGTGTAGACGTCGGATTGAAAATAGATTTATAGTCCACATATACAAAAGGTGTGCTACATTTATATAATTCCCAACATAACTATTTTCCAACTGAATGTACTCGCTAGTCGCACTGAGCACAAAAACTGCTTGAGTCTGCCTGAAAGGCAGTGAGTTCGTATGCTAAAGATAATTTTGTGCTAAAAAAATTAGGATATTCAGACTAATTCGGAATTAGATCAATCAATAATTTTGAATTAGACGAGAGTAACTTTAATTTAGAACTTGTTTTGAACTTTCCCCTTAATATTGGTTGTATAAAATGTTACATAATTGTTTTGATTAATACGGAACCATGTAAGGAATTCAGTGGATTCTAATTATAAGACTATAAAATTCAGCAATCTAAATAATAGACTAGTTCACTCGTAATGCTTTGCTACAACAAAAACAACGCAATATTACCACCGCCAGTACCAATTGAACTGCCTCCCAATCAGGCAACTTGGTCCCTGATAATAAACCTTTATTTTTATTTAAGAAAATGTCAGTTGTTACCACTTAATAACAGTATAATGAGTTCAGACTCAATCCTTGCTGCTCTACGGTTCCATTTCGATCTGGCTAAACATCAGCCAGATATTCCGATTTGTTGGAATCCAAGTGCTAAAATCATAATGAGTAAAACAGTACCGAAAAAATCCTACTGGTATGCAAATAATTGTCTAATTATTGGCTATGCCTCAATATCCGTTAGTGTTTTAATCCACGAACTTTTAGTGTCCCACAAAACATTAAGCATGTTTGCTGTACTGGTTGCCCTTATTCAAGCAGCAGTATCTGTGTTTTCCCTCACGTGTTCATTCATCCTAGTTCTTCATAATCATGACTTTGTTCGATTGTTCAATTTGCTGTTGATATTTACGAAAAGAAATATATCGCGTAAGTTTTTCGTTTTACGATTAATTAAAGCTTGGATCTAACTCTTAATCCTTCAATATTTCCAGGAAGCCGACACGTAAGTGTCCCAAAGTCTTTTCAGTGGCCGAATGGACTAGACCCGGTGGGGATTTTGCTCCATAATTTTATTTTGTTATTAATCATTGTGCCAATTTTTATTGCAATTATTTCCGTTTATTATCAGTGGGACACTTTGTTCTCATTGTTGGCCTTGTTATACAAAGAAAACTTATTTAAACCACAGAACAATCTCATTAGATATTTGCTACAATCTGCCATATTCAGGGTTACAATGCTTTTTGTTGTTGGCTTAGAATCCTGCAGAATTATTTGCTGCGTGTATTTAATAATTTTAGTTTGCACTAAATTTATCCTGGAAACAATTGAGGCTCTTCTTAGCAAACCAAAATCATTATTCAATCACCGACTGTATTTTGCATGTCATATTTACATGTACACTTGTAATGTTATTTTTAGTCGAGTTCTGGACCAAATGGTTGCTACTGTTTCTTTTGTTCTAATGTGTGCTGCTTTGATTGCACTTGTCATTGGTGGATTCTTTTCAGTAATTTTGATGCGTCTTGTTCCAATATACATTTACTTTTTAATTCCAATAAATGTGCCATTTATTTTGGTAGGTGTAGGTTATGGTATATCCCTCTGGATTCAATGCTATGAAAGTAGTATCAAACTTATTCAACGGTGGAAGTGGATCGTTTCAAGATCAAGAAATAAGGCGTACATAGTCAGACAAATTCGAGCAATTCGTCCCGTCCGTTTTCACACGCGAATTTTTGGGTTTAACTTTTACTTTTTTAAGAAGTCGACTATTCCAACGTTTTTTCAGTTAGTGTTAAACAATATTATTAACGCTCTGTTGAACAAATATTAACTTAATTAATGTATCCGTCGAATAGGAATAGTTTTTATATCATTGTTTGATGATGCAAAAGTTTGTTTATAGAGTATTAAACCTACAGGAATCGGTAATGCAACTGTGAATAGATTAAACTTTAATTAAGACGAGTTTAATTGTGTTTATGGTTCAAAACTGCCAATGCTATTTATGATTTCCTGTTTTGGTATGATTAACCCAGTTGTTGAATTTAATTAATCATTGTGTTCCTTATTCAAAGGCAATAAGAAAATATTATGTTTCATTTAAAGGAAAGTACTAATAAAGTTTGTATTACTTTAAACTGTGAATATGAACACAATTTGATATATACAAACGTACACATATTTTCTAGTCTGGAACTATAACTGATTGTGAGTATGACGTGAGATAATTACGTATTTATCCGCAGAATCCTCTTTTATTTAGATAAGAACATAATCAATTGATAGTTTTGGTGAAATGTTTAACCTTACTGTGTTTCGTACCGCAGTTTGTTAGCAACCAGGATTATAAGTTTAAGGAATCAATATTTATAAGGTGGTTTAATTTCCATCAGAGGCAATACTTTGTTTAAACAATTTTGTGGTAGATTGTTTGGATTTAAGAATAAGGAAATCTTATTAGTCGAGTGACATTATTAGAGAGGATTCTTCTGGAACCTGTTAATAATTGTGTTAAACGGATAAAGTCAATAAACTGTGACGAATCACTAAAATATAAACTTGCAACTAGTTATTATAATTAACATTGTTTTTCCCACACGTTGTGATATGAAAGACAATTCAGACGGTGCTTAGGTTGCGTGTTTTCTAGAAGGGGTTATTGGAGTTTTAAAATCGATTTCTTTGATTACGTTCAGATTCCACGATGAAATCATTTTATTTGTGTATGTGATTGTTTTGCTGCTATGGCTTCAAGCGTCAACAGTATAACAGGAATTGCAGTCTTAAATTGAGATGGAATCAATATATCTGCATGCAATGCAATTTACACAGACACTTTGAATTCCTCCTATCAAACCAATTTTTGTTGGTCTTCTGCTTCGCATTAGATAACAAATTCATTACTCTACGGAAAATATCGTTTAAGCGAGAATCGAGAGGTTTGAAAGTACTCGATGACTTTGATTACGATTTGAATACTGACTAGTTGCGTTAGATTAGAAACTAATCTTTAACTGACAATCGAATTACTTGATCAAGGTTCCGTGGAACGGCGTTCTTTCATTTAAAAGGAGCGTAAGGGCTGCCAACTTAAACTTTTTGACAAAACTGGGCGTCCCATATGCTCTTTGGTGTGACTAAATAAGACGTGAACGCCCGACGTAGCAAGCGATGGAAATGGAGGACAGGGAAATGTGCGCGCGGTGGAGGAAGAGGAAAAAAATCCTATCAACTCTCATGTTAACAAGATGAGTCCCCAATGAGAAGTCTCCATACAGAAAAGTGTTTTGTTTATAGAGATTCCTCTGTTTTAACTTGAGAGAAGATGCGATTTTTTCTCCTCCTCAACCATCGCACCCACACCTACCTGTCCCCCAGTTCTCCCGCTTATCCCGGTAAATCAATTAACTCAGAGGAGGAAGTATGAATACAGAATCATGATTGTTTGTGGTACACCAGTCTAATCCAAGGTAACTAGGACAATGCTTGTTTTCAGCATAAAACAAGCATAAAAATACCCATGATCCACTTTACTCCGGTAAGTATTGGTAATATTGCATTTTTGTAATGGGCAATCATTATTTTTGTTGTTTTGATTTTAAGTATGCATTAAGCTAATTTGCTTACTAAATTCGAGTTACTAAAAATCTAGTCTTTACAATTAATATGCTTCAACTTTTAAACGTGTATACATTTCCGCATTTCTGTATGAGTATACTTATTTTGAGTATAAAGGATGTATTTATTTTAATAACTGATTATAAAACTGTGCAATATAAACAGGTTGCTTCTGTTATCGATCTTTCAGATAATTAAAGGCCTCAATGTCAGCTAATGGAGCTTATGAAATGTCAAGTATACTTATGAAACTAAAATTTGCTGGTATTCAAGTCAGTCACAAACACATGCTAGCAAAGCACTTCATACAACAAACATAGTGTTAAGAAAGATGGTTACAGTTGGGATGTGGAAAGCATTTTCTCTGGCATTGCGAATTATTAAATTGGAAAGTGTTTGCCAATACAGAGTCCATTTTGAACTCAATAGAATTGAGAATGTATTTCTTAATTGGTTTCAAAAATGTAGATTACAATTGGCACTATTATTTCAAATCTTCACGTGCCTTCTTTGTTGCGAAAAGCTGTATTCACTAAGATCAAATAAATCAAATTCGGGAATTGATTTAGTTAAAGTTCTTGGCACTAGTTTTGTATTGCTTTTTCTTGTTTCTTTTCTCTTTCCAAGCTGGATTTTTACGACCACCGGTACATCCAACAGCAAGAGTTATAACAGCTTGAATGACTTGGAGCTTAGGATCAAAGGTATATTTGTAGCAATTATGTTTGCTAAGTTAATTATCAAATGTATAAACATACATTTTTATATTAATAGGTTTGTTACCGCAAAAGAAGTCATTGCCGACAACGTATCTTCGATTTGTTGAGTTTTTTATGTATTGTTTAACAATAAGTAATATTTTCTGTCCAATTGTTGCAGTTTTTACCGTTTCCGCTTCAGTTAGTATCAAAGGTTTTTGAGTGTATTTTTTAACACGGGAAAGTATAGGTCCATTGACATTTTGTGCAGAATTTGTATGGTCTTATATTGTGTAATTGAATTATACAGAGTTGCTGTGTGCTACTTTTTGATTGCTACTATGGTTCTTATCTCTACTAGTATCAATATTGATAAGATTACAAAGGTTTTTAAGCGAACTCGTTGTGATAACGTGTTTATCAGGATGTCAAACGTAGCAGCGTTTGCCAGATCTGTGAGTATTTTTAGAAACTTTCAAGTATACTTTCAGCTCAACGAAATAGTATATTACGGTCCAACTCCATTATTTGTTTTATGTGGATCTTCAGTATTGGTTATTAGCAACTACGCGGTGATAAAAATGTACAGTGTGTTAGGACTACCGCTATACATTTTGTTTCCGTGTATGTCGTTTGTTCTGCTACTTCTTGATATGACGGTTTTACCTCTGGCTTCAAGCATATACGAAAAAAGCACTGAATTTCGCAGAGAACTTCAAATGCTAATGGTATCGTCGTATGGAAATAAAGTTGTTAGATCACTACAACCCTTTGGGTTTAACACGGCTTTTTTTATGACAAAGAAAACTGTTAAGAATAAAATTATAGAGCAGCAGGTGTACTGGACAAGTAGTCTCCTACTTTTGATTTAACTAACAATTTCATCTTATTATGCTTATAAAGTAACGTAATACAAATAATAATAATTTGTTATTAATCAAGAAATCTCCAATTGGAGTAGTTACATCTTGATAACTGCCTAAAGCAAAGTAATCAAACATTCATAGAAAAATATTGCATTGCACACACCAAAATTATAATATAAACCACAATTTTATGAGTTAAATAAATTAAAAACCGAAGGCCATTGCTTACTGAGATTTATTACTTAAACAATGAACTACAAACTGGTCAGAAGTCATACACATTAATCCTGAGAAACTACTAATAAAGCTGATAAGACCGTTGTGAAATTTTATGAATCCCGATAACAGTTTGACAGCATATAAGTTCCTGGTTTAGAATCCTGTAGAATGATTTGCTACGTGTATTTATTAATTTTGGAATCCAATAAATTAATCCTGGAATCAATTGAGGCCCTTAGCAAACCCAAATGTTTTTTTAATCATCGACTTTATTTCGCATGTCATGTACACATGTACAATTGGTAAAATACTCCTAGTAAACTGTAAGGAATAAAGATATTGCTATATGTGACTGTCAACTGTGACGACATAAAATTCGATGAATCAACAATTGTTATTTAGTTTTCATGTACGTTAGGTTATTTGGTTTATGTGGCCGTTTAATAAGTTCGTTAATTTTTAATATTTATAAGCTATCGTATTGTAATGTTTAATTACATAAATGAGTCACCCATACGGCCTATTAGAACTGGAGATGATATTATAGATTGGTAGGATAGTACTTCTTTGTTTGATATCAAATAAACAGTTTACACGTATCTATGTCACTTCGTATTTCGTGATATCGATTGGATTTGAAATTGGAATAAAAAACCAGCTTAATAAAGTGTATTCAATGTTAAATGTTAATTTTAGTAGCCATTATCTACTTGTCTCATCATGCCATTGGGTTGCGTATTAGAAGTATGTTTTAAACTCAAATTTGTGTATTAAAAACAAGTTAATAATTATCGGGTGATTGTAAATCATTATTTAAATCCTAGAGGACGACTATTTGGTTGAAGTTTGTGTGTGGGATTATTCTAATCCTTGTAATTCATTGTAACTTTTCTACTCTACACACATTTCTATTGCGGATATTTTAAATAGCTGCTTATTGAATTAACCCTTTCAATAGTAAGATCCTGCGAGACTACCAATATGCTGTCACGGGATGTTTTCATAGATTGAATAACCTTATCGTGGATTATATAGTAACTGTTTGATGTTATAGTGTATTTCTTAAAAGCATGTAAGGTAATTGAATATCAGGAAGAAATCATAAGCAACTTTAAGTTGTAAAAATTATTATTTCTGTTTGTGTTTATGCACTTCTCATTTTAATTATAAACATAATTGACAAGGATAATTGGTTTTAATTTTTGATTGAATGTCTTATCAAGTGACAACTGCTTATCCTGCCGATCTACTGACAGTGAATGGGGATTTTATGCATGTTACTCATAATGACGTAAGCTCTCATTTTTGTTGCCTGTGTTGAAGTGTACGCTTGTTGAACAAAGTCACTTGACCATGTTGTCCAGATAATTATTATCGCAATTATTACATCGCCTTGTTCGTCCTGTAAGTCCTGTTTGGTGGATAACTACATTCAGTTGAATTATTTACTCCCAACGAGACCAACATGAATTCTGGGATTCTCTACGTGTGCATTTTATTATTCGTTGGCGTTTCATGTCAAAAACAGTTTGTTGCTTCGCATGATATTCTGGAAACTAAAACAGCCGATAGCAAACTCCCTGTTGAATATGTTCCGGATCCGGTTGGCAGTATTTCTGACAGTAAATCATTAGTATTATAAAAGTTGCTAACGACTTAATGTTCATTAATCGATTTATTGTCTTATAGTCACAGAGTGTGGAAAAGCTATTGAAGATACTGAAGGAACCATTTCGTTCAGGCTGGGATTTCCACACTACCAAATGTCTTACAGGTGTACGTGGGTTATTCAAACCCCACGAGCTGAATCATTCTACTTTAAGCTAACCGAGTACTCTCCAATTGATCAAGTGGCTGGATTAGCTATCACCATGTTGAACAGAACGAACGGTCTAAGCTACAAGAATTACAATATGTATGAATTGTCGTTCACATACATCAATCTAAATTTGTATTAGATTTGTTCATATTCGGTATTTGCTTTGTTTCAGGTGGGACACTAATAATGAGACTACTTTAAGCGGAGACGTGGCAATTGTTACTTTCTATTCTGGCAGTGTTAACCAATGGTACAAATTCCAACTGTCCTTCCAAGTGAACGTAGCTACAGACAGCGTTCTAGCCAGCCCGAGTGCAATAATTTCTCCTGTTTCATCATTGACTGTTGAATATCCAGGAAATGGGGTTAATTACACAAACAATGCCCTTGCAATTTTTGTGTACTCTTCTAACTTTCTTGAAGAGTCTTGGCGATATCAAACAGCTGTGTACAATAGGATTTCCCTAGAATCTGGATGCAACGACAAACTTCTTGTATTTGGATTCATCAACAGCAGTCCTGAAAGAATGGAGTGGGAACCGATGCCTCAAGACAATGAGTAAAATACTGAATATAAATTTCAAAGTTATTGCTACGGTTTTATTGTGTGACTGAGAACTTTGGATTGTTAATTAGAATATGCGGTGATCAAGATTCCGTTGCGTATGAATACGATGACATGATGATGTTCATATTTTTTTCCGACGATAACAACACGGGACGAGGATTCACTCTCCAGCTTGATTCCTTGTGGGTTGAAGAATGAAATATTGTAGAGAATATGTTCAGAATAAACTAAATATATTTCGAGTCTTTAATCATCTTAAAACAATATTTACAATTCAAGTATACTTAAGACAGAAATGAAAGGATTACTGAAATTAAAAAACACACCTGGTAATGAAATTTAAATAAATATTAAATAAAGAATGAAATGTTGGCTTAGGGCCGTATTATATTTTTAATCAGTCTGATGCAACCTTTTAATACATTACTCCAGTTAACAAACATTTTTATAGGAATTACTGTTTGTCATTACTACTTTAAGTACACAATCATTCGTTTATTAAGTAAAAGGTTATTCTGTGTGATTCGGTGGGACTTAATAAGATGCTGTAAGTTGTTAACAATTGTTTGAGAGTTTTGCAGCTTTGTAAAAATGAAATCCGCACACCTTGGCGATGGTTTTTTTGTTCCACGTTGCATTCCATTTTCCTCAGGTACTTTTAAACTGTTGAAAACTTTTCATGTTTGTATGCACTACACATTTGGACTGGCAAATAAAGTAGAGGTAACTCCGGATGGAAATTTACAGTACAAGTGTACAGCATTAAGAAAAGTAATCAAAACTAAAACAAACTCGTACATTCATTATTGAAATATTGGGATCTTAGATTTTGTTTATAGCTGCACAATTCGGGACGCTCGGAATTTACCTTTACCGGATGGTGCCACTAATTCAGAGTCAACACCTGAAACAGGAAGGCAATGTTTTCAACCCTATTTCATTGTATTACATAATTGTACGGGTTGTACTTGGCATTTCCAACGTTCTATGGTTGTGGACTAAATTGAGTACATACCGTGTTCAGGAGTCTTTAGTGTTAAATTGTTTTGAAATATCAAAAGGATATAAAAGCCCAATACTATTCCATGTGGTAAGATAATCCATAAATGTTCTAGCAGTATATTGTTTAAGTAATTAAATTTGAATTAGGCTAATGTAACAATCGGATCTCTCGTATTTGTCCCATTTGTGTACCTTGGATTGTACATGAAACAAGCGTGGGAATGCTTTTCAGTGATTAACACTGGAAACTTATTGGACTGGTGTAGCTATTTTCAAGCTGTTCCAGGTTTTGAGAACTTTGACGTTGTGAATTCAGGAAGTTTGGAACTCCTAGCTTTAAGTTTTTTTTACACTCTCATTACTTACTCAAGATATTTGGATTCCATAGGGTTTTTTGAAAATGTTGTGTTCACACTGATTGTACTTGTGTTGAGAAAAGATTTTAAAGATTTCGTGCAGAGTAGTGGAAAGTCACGGGATAATTTTCTAGCTATTTCGGAAGCTTATAAGAAAGTTAAAATTACTCTGAATGAAATTAATACACTTTCATCAAGCCAGCAAGCTATGATGGTTCTGTTTGGAATGATAAATGTGAGTAGTTATTTACACAGTCTGTTGACATCAAGTGGAGGCGTGTTTGGAAACAACGTTGAGATAAAAGTTTTAATGGGAACGGGATGTCTGATATTTACATTGTGCATGGTTCTTGCAGCCGAAGCAAATTCAAACGTGTGTTATACATGCTTAAAAATTAAATAAATGAGTAACATTATCTGCTTTCTAATAGTTTCATTGCTTTGAGGAATACTTATATGAAATTGCGGGACACGAAGAGACAGGAAAACACGGAAGGGACTTGACTCCACTTCTTCTTGAGACAACAAGAATGCCACTTGGAATTATGGCATTTAAATTTGTACTGTCGTATTCTTCAGTTGTTTCGGTAATAATTAAACCCTGCAATTTCTGAACGGTAGTTAACTAAATTGTGTTAATTTCAGATATTTAGTACAGTGCTGACGTACATAATTGTACTGCTGCAGTTTCAAACTGCAGGCAATGGAAACAAATAAATGAATATTCGGACGGTACGTATGTTCATTATGTTTCAGTTTTCTAATCAACTCACTGACAGAGCGAATATTAAGTTTCATACTTGTTTTAATAAATTGGAACACGAATACTTTTGAATAAATGACTTAAATATATCCTGCAGTTTTACCAGTAGGGGTTTTTGATTTTTGTAGAATTCTTCATGTACGTTTACAATTAAGTGGAATTTTAATTACAAGCATTTGTTCTTCTAGCTGGGAAAAACTACACACACGTTTACTAATTGTTTTGTTGCCAAAATTAGTTTTCGTGAGTTAAGTTTGGTAGGTAATAAATAGATTGGATAAGGAACACACTTTAAGTAAATATTCGTTTGTTATGGCACACTTCTAATAAGTTGGGGTGGATCTGCTTTTCTTCACTTATTTAAAGAGCTATATAAGCCATTACCGAAATTACATTGCACTAGTGATTGAATGTGCATTTACTATTGATTCATTAAGTATAGACATAAGTGGGATACACGTTTGTGTCAAAAATGGTTGATTTTTACGCAGACCGTTCCAGAAGTATTAGGTAATCTTTTATTCAAACTTTTTACCACGGCTCACACTAGTTTTTGCGAAAAATAACTCTGCTATTTCAAAAGCATGCAGGATTTCGAAAGGTTCAGTAAGTTTGACACATTTGCGTCGTTGTGTCTTACAAACAAAGCAGGATTAACTTCCCGATTTCAAACAAATGTAATCAACCTGATAAACTTTTATCTGAAGCGTAATTATTAAACTTTAGTTTTTCCGTACAAAATTGCGTTAACATCCAACAGACGTCTGACTTGCCACTGCACACCAAAGAGAAAAGTAATCTTGTTAGACTTTAAAAATAAGTATACTTTTGGTCTAATGGCATGAACATTTATGCACAATTTAAGATCCTAAGCGTACTCATTCACACAATCTCGTTAAGTTCAGTTTGATGCAACCTTTTAATATTTTAATCAACCAAACAAGCACTTATAAGGGAAATACTGTTTGTCATTACTACTTTCAATACACAATTATTCGATTATTAAGCACAAGATTATTTTATATGAGTCAATTGAACGCAATGCTGAAAGTTGTTAACAATCGTAGAAGTTCCGAAGACAGTGTGAATTTTGCCTTAAAAATGAAATCCGCCCAACTTGGCGTTAGTTTTTTTGTTTCGCGTTGCGTACCATTTTCCTCGGGTGCTTTTAAACTGTTGAAAACGTTTCATGTTTGTATGTACTACACATTGGGACTGGCAAATAAAGTGGAGGAAACTCGGGATGGATGTTTAATTTACAAGTGTACTTCATTTAGAAAGGTAATAAAAACGGAAACAGTTAAGAAGATTCATTATTGAAACATTTGGGTCTTAGGCTTTGTTTATAGCTGCACAATTCGGGACACTGGGAATTTACCTTTACCGAATGGTGCCGCTAATTGGGACAAAAATTCTGAAACAGGAAGGCAGTGTTTTCAACCCTATTTCATTGTATTACATAATAGTAAGGGTTGTGCTTGGGACTTCAAGTGTTCTTTGGTTGTGGACTTAATTGAGGACATACCGTGTTCAGGAGTCTTTAGTGTTAAATTGTTTTGAAATATCAAAAGGATATAAAAAGTCAATACTATTCTATGTGGTAAGATAATCCATACATCTGCTAGTAGTATTGTTTAAGTAATTAACTTTGAATTAGGCTAATGTAACAATCGGATCTCTTATATCTGTTCCTTTTGTGTACCTTGGATTGTACATGAAACGAACATGGGAATGCTTTTCAGTTATAAACACTGGAAATCTAATGGACAAGTGTAGCTACTTTCAACATGTTCCGGGTTTTGAGAACTTTGACGTTTTGAATTCAGGAACTCTGGAACTCCTTGCTTTAAGTTTGTTTTACACTCTCATTACTTACTCAAGATATTTAGACTCCCTAGGGTTTTTTGAAACCTTTGTGTTCACACTGATTGTCGTTGTGTTGAGCAAAGACTTTAAAGATTTCGTGAAGGGTAATGGAAAGTCACCGGATAATTTTCTAATTATTTTGGACGCCTATAAGAAAGTTAAAGTTACGCTTAATGAAATTAATACACTTTCATCAAGCCAACAGACTATGATGGTTCTGTTTGGAATGATAAATGTAAGTAGGTATTTACACAGTCTGTTGACATCAAGTGGAGGTGTGTTTGGAAACAACTTCGAGATAAAAGTTTTAATGGGAACTGGATGTCTGATATTTACGTTGTGTATGGTTCTGGCAGCCGAAGCAAATTCAAACGTATGTTGTGTATATTTCAAAGCATTTAAATATAAATGAAATAGTTGAGATTCTTTTAGTTTCATTGCTTTGAGGAATACTTGTTTGAAATTGCGGGACAAGAAGAGACACGAAAACACGGAAGGGACTTGACTCCACTTCTTCTTGAGACAACAAGAATGCCACTTGGAATGATGGCATTTAAATTTATACTTTCATATTCTTCGGTTGTATCGGTAATGATTAAACCTCACAATGTTTGAGAATTTAAAAGACAAAATGAATTACGTTAATTTCAGATATTAAGTACAGTGCTGACATACATTATTGTACTGCTGCAGTTTCAAAATTCACGCATTGGAAACAAATAAATTGGGAATATTATTATTTATGTTCGCACAAGTTTTGTATTCCAATCAAACCACTGGACGTCATAGTGTCATATATGTTGTAATAAATTGGAACTTCAATACTTTTAATTAAATTATGCGAATACAGAGAAAGCCTTTATTCAATTATTTCTGTACTGTTTCTCTTTCTATGATTTCTGTCTTATTGTTTCTAGAATTGTCCTTCTCAATCTTTCTCATGAAGGATACACACTTTCCTTGTAGCCAATATTCTAAACTGTTTCCTTGTTTACATTACAATAATTTTTACAGAAAACTCTTGAGGGTCGTCCTGGGTTGTGTTAGTGGATATATCAACGCTCCATATAAGCTACCAAATGATATCAGCTCTTTATTATGAAGTAGACTTCCTTAGATAGTGCTGCATGCATCCATTCATTTACTTGGATTACATGAATTGGAATATCCAAAAGTACAACATTATTCCATTGCATTTGCAGTTCACTATTTAACCGGGTCACGCATTAACCCATTCCTCAGCGCTTTTTCAACTTCTACTCACTCCGATTAATATGCACACAAGTTATATGATCAGCCCAAGAGCTTTTATAGTTATTGTGCATTTTGGTAAGTTTTTTTTATAACAACTAATTCTATTTTTATTTGCGGTTATATGTTTGCTAGTATAGAAACTACTAAAATGTGGCCGAAAGCTTTGTGAATTATACGGATTCCCCCTGAATAAAACTACATTAAGTACACCCATCTTGTAAGCCTACTGTATGATGCAAAAGCCTCTTATTTAGCTAACTGCTTCATTTAACTCGTCATCAGCCTGTTGGAACTGCAGAAGTAGAAACATGTACGTAAGGACTGTGCTGAATATCTGGAATCAATAGCACATAACCATTTTACTGTCCACTGTTACGATCAACACAAATTAAGCCTAATTCACACTTACCGTAACCACAAGGGAATATGTAATAGTAAATGACTGAGCTTTGTATCCAACCGATGATTTAGACAAGTCTGTCATCAGAAAAAGCAGTTTCCTTTTATTCGCCTCACTCGTTTGCTTTGTATACAGGAACTGCTCAACCATATTTATCTGACGTAACATAAATTAGTAATAATTAGTAGTAATTAGTAATTTATCCGTAAAATTAGAACATGCCACACCATCTCATTCAAATTACGAAACATTCCTCACCTTAGAATTTGCTTCAGCTGCAATAACCTCACAAGCAAAAAATATCAAACATCCAATTCCCATAATAATCCGAGTTCCTAAGCTTATTTCCATTGAATTTTCTCCATGATTTCCTATTAAACTTGTAAAGTAATTACTAAAGTTAATTATTCCGTATAGAATCACAAATAAATGGCTTCTCGCTCCGATCTGATTCATCAGTTCTAAAATATCCTGGACAACTTCAAACGCATCAGAGACATTTTCATCTCTCCAGCTTAATTCTGCTTGATTCCTTTCCGCAAATTTTACAAAGTCTGTCGCAAGTATTAACGAAATTAAACAGAAAACACATGTTTGACAATAAAAAGCTGAAGTCAGAAGTCTCGAATACGTAATTAAAAGATGTATCAAGTAATGACAAATATTCAACACTACAGACACAATCAAGCTATGTTTCCCGTTGTTCAGAAAATGGTCGTAGCTTTTCAATAAGCCACATTGGTCTGAATCCTTTGAACCTACGAAACATTCTACAGCCACAATCAATCGTTGAAAAGCAAATAATAGCGGAAAAGAACAAAAGAAAATTACGGCTACGTTTTGCATCTGAAACATTAAATTGAATATTAATTCATTTTCCCTGTGCAAGTTGCCTTAAATGTTTATATTTTACTTTATCACTGGAAGATTTCAACGCAGTGGGACTAGAATGCTCGTCAGCTGTTTTGACCAGACGTTTCCACATGTCCCCTTTAGTTACAAGGGAATGTAGGAATGTCACAGTTCCAGCCAACATTGAAAACATGGCAGCCCAATCATAAATCAAAAATGGATTGGGTCCTTTAGACTTTCTACCTCCATGTCTGATGAAAGTATCCTTCTCAGTGTAAGCAAAGTGGGTTACGCAGATTGTGTGAATCAGTATGCAAATGATCTTCAAATTAAACTCCATGTCAATTTATCTTCAGTCTGATTGTTTAATTAATCCAGTCAAATGCTCTTACTTTTCTCGTCGGTGTCCAAAACACCTTAAGACGTCCGCTAGAAGTTGCCACAATTTTGTACGGAAAAACCAACGTATAATAGGAACACTTTAGATACACCTTTATAAGATTTATAATATTCGTTTGAAATGGGGGAGTGAAAGCGGCTTTATTTGTAAGGCACAAGGACGCAAATGTGTCAAATTTATTGAATTTTTCGAAATCCTGCATGGTTACGAGAAGTGGGTAACTCCAATCTGCAATAATTAGGTGAACCTTCGTAATACTTTTAAAATAAAAACTAGTCAAGACTCAAGGCAAGAAGTGTACTAACGAGTACTCTGAAGTTACAGAAAAACTATCCGGCATAATTTAATCCAATTGAACAAACATTAACAGCTTTCATTCATAAGTGCAATTTCGATAATGGCTTGAATAGCTCTTCAAATCAAACGATAACAGCACCACACTATCCTATTAGTAATGGATGGGACATAAGCACAATATCTCAAAGTAGTTACTGTAGTTGTGTATCGTGTGACTGTGACTTGATTCGAACCTTGGAGATTAATATTCCACAGAGACTTAATTTGTATAATAATATTTATAATTTATTCATATATTTGAAGTTTGAAACTGCAGAGGAGTTCTATAATTTATGAAAATATCTTAAACAAACATCTATTCATAAATTATAATCCTGACAATCTGTATTGTTTAATCCTTCCCGATACACCTGAATAAATTCTTATGGACTAATCATTCTTTATTTAAACAAACCACAACTAACACATTGGAGTATTCTCTATGCAGTTACAATCAAAGAACCAAACCTTGCTTAAGTAATCGATATTAAATAAATATAGGAATGTTTATTACTCAATCCATTTAGAGTTTCTCCACAGCTCTACAAGTTCCACAACAATTTAAAACCCTTCACTCAACATAAGCTGAGCTCCAACGTGTCCAACCATCATTGAAGGAAAGTTCGTATTTCCTGATGGAACAAACGGCATTGAAGAAGCGTCAATAACTCTTAATCCACTTGTTCCATAAACTCTGCAACACAATAACCACATCCATTCTTAATGTATCAAGTCCTTCTTCCTTAAATACAACTTAATCTCACCTCAATTTAGAATCCAAAGCAGCAACCTTCTTATTCGGTCCCATTCTACAAGACGACGACGGATGGAAATGCGTTGTAGAAGTTTGTCTCAACACGCATCTCCAATAATCCCTCGAAGCAAA
>JAQGAB010001214.1:0-17965 GCA_034696565.1 Isotomurus graminis
TCATCTCATATATCTTTCGACTTTATCGTTTCTATCAATTCATCTTGTGTGTCTTTTCTCTTTGCCCCTTTGGAAATCCACTTTTTGTAGTTTATTTTTGCACAAAGAAGTCTTTCTTCTAAGGATCAAACATCGCTTTTTGTACAATTATTATGCACTAAGGGTTCAGAGGATGATTCGGATGATGTCTAAACACTAAACAGTCTCAAAGCCATTTGTACTTGTTAATATTCTGGCACATTTAAGTTCATTGGGTTGAGAAAAGTTCTTAACTTTAGTGCAGACACTTATTAGTGACTTGTGCTTTGACAAAAATAAATTACTGACGAGCTCCTACTGAGACAAAATGTCACTAGGAATTCAAACCGGTCACACATCCTTTTTTTGGTATATTGGGTTCAATCTAACCAGATGCATTTTAGTGTAATTGAGAATGCGGATTGCAGTCAAAGAGCAAAACACACAAACATTTGGGTCTTGCCAAAAGTTGTGTAGGAACTTTTATTACATGATTTTCTATCTTTGTTATTTGTCCCACAGATCATCTCGGCTGTTGTGCTCGATTAACTTTGACAAAAACAATAACAAGGGTGTTATAAAAATTAACCATTTATTGCGCACATGAATTATTTAGTTTTTGCATTCCTAAATTGTTGCTAATGAGAAGTGTCGCGTGTTTTCAGAAATACTTGCAAGCGGTTGTGTGGCTTGTGCAATAACAGATAATAAAAGAGAAATGCTGTTTTTGGGATTGTATTACTGTTAATTCAGTCCTACGTCAATTCAAATGAATGATGGGGAGAAGAGGAAACATACGTGACATGTTTTGATTCTTAAGGAATGTTTGTGCCTTGCAGGAGACACTGTTATCTAGTGGGAGGTGAAAGTACACAGTACACGTGCATATAATTTGGCCACTTTCTTTGGTAACCATCCTTTAGCCAACTCCCTCCCTACCTTCCTACCTACACAACAATCAACCGACTATTGTTCAATTTGGAGTTGGCGAATGAGATCAAAACTTAATTGAATTGGATGTCGATCGATACAAATTTGTTACGGCTAATCAAACAGGAGAGAGGCTGAGCCACTCCCAGTTATCATTGAAGCACCGTCCATACTAACTGACTCTACCTTCTTTGTGGTGATTTTATGATGAGCCACATAAAATGATATCCTGTTGATAGGGATCAATAAGGAATATATAAGTTATTCGTCGCTACCACTGAAGATAAATAACTCATCATCGTGTATGAAGACGTGGTCAAATGTGTAGATGGTGGTGGTTGGATTGGGTTTTATCAAATATTATTTTTATTCTGCTCATTAATAACATTATTACGACTTGACTAGCCTTCGACGAAGTCTGTCTTATAAGGACCTACTACACACACGCTGGCGTCGTACTATACAATAAGAATGGGCAGGGCCAACCTACTTTCAAGTACTATAAGATATCTTTCTAGACTGACTTGCAATTTTTTCATAAACGGAATTCTCTTTTTGATGCTTCTGTGGCCAATCAGTAGAACCAACAAGAGGACTATAGAAAGGCTATAGAATCAAGATGAACAAGTTCCGAGTTACGATGTCGATGAATGTGTAGCAATAGTTGCAAATTTTTCAGGCTGAGCAAAAAACAAATATAGTTTTGACTGATGATGGTAAGATTTGTAAGGAGTGGTGGAAGAATTGCTCCTGCTGAAAGAAGCGGCTGTGTGTGAAGAAACGTGGATAATAATTCATATGAAAAGGTGTATCATTTTGGGTTTGATTTATTTATCACCAAGTAGGCAGTTGAAAGTCTCAAGACATAATTGCTGACTTCTGTGTGTGTCAAAGAGGCACACGAATCACGAGAGAGAAGGTGAAGTATTAAGGAGAGAGAGATATATATAAAAGAATGCACATGAGGGTGGACGGGTTAGTTGATTGCAAAGAAGAAGTGCCTTGTCGCAATTACCTGAGAGTGTCACTCAATCACCAAGTGAATTATTGGCCACTTAGGGATCACACTTTTAATTACCTTGCAATAAATACTCTATCTCTGTGGTATAGTGAGAGAAATTTCATAGGAGACAAAGTATGTGTGACCTATTTGAACGAAGAGTTATGCGCAAAGATTGCATGGCATTTGAAGAACTCAGAGAATAAATGGAGCAGGAGGGCAAGATAATAATAATATTGTGGATTCTTATAGTGTGAGGGACTTAATTTATGCTGATAGATGAAGAAGATGCAGTTAGCAATGAACATGTATGTATATATATATGTGTACATAATAAAGGATATGTAATTCAAGAAGCCAGTTGGGGTGTTGGGTTCTTGATTTAATTAAAAGTCATTAGTCCAACCCAGTTGCAGGATACCCTATTATTAGTATTCAAATTAAGAAGAAGGTTTATAATTCTCGTAGTGTGTCTCTCACTTTGACCAAGGTTAGTGGATACGAAGATGAATCCGGTTCTCCTTGTACATTCTCAACAATCTCACCCAAAATCCAAAAACTATTTAATTAATCGTCTCGCGCATTTAATTGCCCGGAGATGCATCTCTCACAACATTTGCTTCGTTCCCACCTTATCTCTCCACCTCTCTTACGTTAGAGGCTGAACAAGCAGCTTCCTTATGAAATATGTTACTAATTGGCTCCAGAAAATTGCTTTCGTATCATTCCTCCTGTTTGTGTTTGTGTTACACTGGCTATCGTGCAAATTCATGGGAATTTCACATGAATTCTGATGTATTAAAGTGGGTGGATCTGTTTTATGATCGGCTGGGTCATGAAAAGGCTTCTTTTATTATTATTGCTAACTAATACCTCCCAATCAGATACGCACAAGAAGCGTATTGAATTCCTATTCGCTATTTTCCTGAGAGTTGATTTTTATCAAAATACTCCATGAGTAACGATGAGATAGTGTAATTAAATATGAAAAAACTGTATTTTCCAATTTGGCAGAGAAGCAGCAGAGAAGGTTTAAAAATTCCTTCTACGGGTTATTAAAGTTTGCACGAGGGTTCACCAGTGCAAATTAAATTTGCATTTTTACGTGACATCGGCAAGGAGTCAAAGCTGTCGGGGCATTTGGATGTGAAGAAGGGTTTAGTGATTATTTTTATTGAAAAGTGGGAACAAGAGAATATCTGTAGTTAATTCTAATCTCATAGGAAAGCATCACGTTTCATCATTCAACTGTTGTACCTGCCTCTGAGTTCGGTTGACTGTCGTAGTGTCGCGGAAGAAGAGTTTAGTGGACTCTCTCATAATTTATTAGTTTAATTACCAAAAAACCTGATGAATTGTAGGTAGCCTGTGCACTAAAAGACTTTAAGAGACACATTCCTCAGTGCTGAAAGTATAGCAATGTGTCTCCGTTCCTAAATGAGCAACAGTTGGTCAACATGAGACAGCTGCAGGCTGTAGTGTAGGGCATTTTGGTGCCTCGGCACTCCTCCTTCTCTGTGTCACTGTACAACTCGATCTTTCATGCTTTTTTGGCTTAAGGAAACTCGTAAATCTTTCAGGAAAATAAATTACTCTACTTCTTCCTGCTTCTATTTTAGAGACTCCATTGGTGGATGTGATTCATGTGTGGGGATGGAGAGGGGAAGTCAGTTAGATTAGCATTTCATACTACGTTACTAGATTCTAAAGAATATGGAGGTTGAAGTGTATGTCTACTAGATTATTCAACTCTGGACGGGTCAAGAAGAATAGCAAAGTGATTGTTGAAGGTCTTCTGGAGAAAAGACAAAAATTAGAGGAGAGTTGTTCCGTGAGTACCGCAAGAATGTATAGCCTACGTTATTTGTGGAGCTTCTGTTCCAGAAGCGATTGAGAAGGCACCTGTTTCGGTGTAATTGAGGAGTCCTGATTATCCCTGAGGACTAAGTAGTACCTGCTGTAAGAGATGGTTTATGTGGGTCAGTCTAGTCCAGGATGGGCCCTAGCTATATACGTACCTTCATTTCTCATTAGACAGAGTCCACACAGATGAGAAAAGTGGATACTGACGAACCCTTTGACGAACCTCCTGCCTGCTGGTCCTTCTTCTAATCCCACCATCGTCATCTCTCTCTCCTTTAATCCTGTCCATCTCATGTTTCATGCATCACGAAACTCTGGAGATTGAAGAACGTGTGAGTTTGGGTGCAAGGCAGGGCTTCATTTTTTATATGCATCCCTTAGAAAGAAACCTTAGGAATTGAAGCAACCCTTTGTCCTTCTCTTGTGAAGGAGTGGAGCCTCATCTTATCAAAGAGCTTTTGAACGTGGATTCGTCTCACCCATCTATTTTTTGATATGCACACAACATGAGGGGGAGATTGATCTCACGTTCCACTACCTTGCACAATTATCACTGCTTCTACTCAACCACCAGCCTTGGAAGTGGATGGAATGAAAGATCGGATTCGACACAGAATCTCAGACATTGACATGATGAGCATTTGCCACTGGAACCCATCTCTCTCTCTCTTCCTCTCATCTTTTTCTTCAAGGAGGTTTATTGTATCCATAATGTACCACGACCGTGTACAGGAGGAGAGGAAGGACGAGATTTGAGATTACTGCTTTCTTGTGTTTGTGGTTTTACTTACAAGAAGTAAAGGAGACGAATGGGTTGTCGGTGGTTCAGATGATGATGGGGAAGAAGCAGTTAAGAAAAGTCCAAGACTCGCCTAACCCTTTCTTCGCTTACAAATATTATTGCTCCTCATCAGTAAGCGTTCATCATGTGTACTTCATAATCATCATCTTCTTCAAATGAGATCTCTTCTGACCCACACGTAGCTGCAGTTTAGTCAGACTCCACTGTCTCTTCCCTCAATGAATCTTCCAGGAGCCTCACGAGCAACTGCTTTTAGTACACACAGACTCACTAAAACTCTCTAAGGAGTAATTATCATTACTGACGGGGTAAAGGAGGAATTCCCTTCAGGGATTGGCTGCTGTGCATGGAGAAACCACCACGGGATTTTCTCAGGATACAACTCCTCTATCATCGACACATTCCTGGTGGAAAATATAATTATGGTGCTTCATATGTTTCCACATCTACGTGTGCTTTGTAGGTCTAGGTCACACGATGATGCAGTCGCTAGGCGAGGCTGTGACTCTGCTGCAGTTCACACCACTAATGCAACTTTTAATAGTTTTAATCCGAACTTGAATTCCCATTAAGAAATTGTAAGAATCACATGAATTTCGAAATAAGCTGAAGTGATGTTCTTGAGCGGAGATAAGTAAAGTAGGTTCAGGAAACTAATGGGACAAATGCTTACTTAATGCAAAGTTCGAGGAGAATTAACAGAGATAATGTTGATAAAGATATTCGTTAAAGAGGAATCTCTAAAGTATTCACATGTGGAGTGTCCACTAGGAGACAAGAGATTCTTATTCCATGTACAAGAAAAGAATAGCTCGGAGCTTAAATGAAATTAATAGGAATTTGCATGTTTTGGGCCAAAGAGAAAGGAACAATCTTAAGAGAAATTGTCCTTAGCAAAGCATATGACAAATAGAGAGGGAGAGATTGGTGTGTTGTAGAGATACATATTGAGTAATTAGTGTAGAGTGCTAATTACTGCATGCTGGGTGAGGCTATTGCACGAAGCAATTGAGTCTTGACGTCTTTCCCAGTCCCACAGACCATAGTAGACTTTGTTTAATTCAAAGGCGACAGGAGTACAGAAATAATTGAGCAATCTTGTTGTTTAATGAACAAGTGAATCTCCCATTCATCAAGTTATACACTCTCAGAGAGTTTTGCACCACACACTCGTCTTAAAGTTGTTAGTTGTTCATGAGTTGATGATAAAAGGTATAGAGAGAGCCCACGCAGTTTAGAATTGAGTTCCGAGATTCGGAGGAAAGTGAAGTAAACCACAAAAAGCTATGCAAACAGAATGTTGTTGTCATTGGAGTGTTGTGGTGACCACGACTGGAGATCATTGCATTCACGCAGATGTCATTCGACATGAACATGACAGAGGAATGGATGGACTGACAACAAGTGTATTTTGCTCAAGTCACGTCTCTCTAGCAGCCTTTTTGGTGGAGATAGAGAGACCACAGAGTTGTTGAGGAAGCAGGATGAAATCTGTGAAGATATAATTATTGGTAGTAAATGAGTGGACTGACTCCTCGCCCTCATCTTGGTGGACGGCCATCCAACAAGTCAGAGTAATAACAATAATAATAGAAAATAGGAATAATCCTTTTAGGTTGAAGGGAGAGGAAAAAAGTTCTTCACTGATTATCTTGTCCTTAATGAACCCGGTAATGAGCACCCAAAAAGTAACTCTTTCAATACGCACACAACACATATGAGCCTCCCAGCCTTTAGTAACTCGCTCCCAGGGGAAGAGTCTCCTTGCACTAATTTGACTAAATTTACCAAAAGAAGAGAATATTATTATCCAGCCCTGCCTTGGAGACTTTTTACAGTTTCAGACTGTTGAATTATGTAATTAGACTCTCTGCAAGATGAGGAGAGAATCACTTTCTGTGTTCCTTCTGAAGGAGTTGTTGGTTTTATCATTGGAAGGAGTTGGAGTGATCAAAATAAAGGAAGTCCGTTCGACTTGAACTTTTAACCTGTGTCTGCTTTCTTCTGGGTTGAGAGAGTAAGCTATAAGCTTGGATCTCTCTAGGTCATTAGAGAGGAGGATTATTGGAGTACATGTCTCATTAAGAGGAACTTTGATAGTGATGGAGATTATATATATATGCATGTGTGTGTGTCCAGTCAGGGGTCAACCTCACCCTTAAGTATTAAGAGATGTGATTATGCGAAGGAGTGGCAGAGGCAACTCTGTAGTAATGTAGTAGAGAGTAGTGTCTTCGAGAGAAATCGCACAAGACGAACACTTGATGAATCACATGAAGCAATTAGCTAATGAATAGTGGACCGGCTTTTTGGTGGAGTCGATTTGTTGTACGTAAGAGGAAGGAAGGTGAATGGAGTGAATCTCGTAGATAGATAAATTATTAGAATTCTCACAAACAATTAAGACCCGAATTGAATCAGAGAAGGTTGTTTCTTCACTTTTGAGTGACTGAGTAACCTGTGCATTTGCATATCTCATCACCACGACTGCTCCTGCATTATGCTGCACCAAATCACGATCTCACGAAGGAGAACAATAACACATCTCTCATATCTACTGGGTAGTTGTCTCTTAAAAAATCAACACTCATTAGCAACTGCGAGCAAAGTTTAAAGTTTGAGTTCAAACAAATCACTCAGGAATAAAGCATCTCTCTCTCCAATTGGTTTGTGTCAAAGCAAAGACTAATATTATTGCACACTCCTAAGCTACTTCTTCAAGTTCGTTGGGCTTTCTTCACGATTTCATCCCATTGTGATGGAAAATATAACCTTTTTCCTTTTAATCAACAGTGAATAGTCCATTTAGCTTTTTATACGATGTCTAACTGGATTCTCTTGTAGTTGTGAGACTTCAAAGGGAGTTTAGTTCTTCAGTTGGTCTCTCTCATTTGTCTTTAGTCTATCTATCAACTGCAGAGTCACTAATTAATTCTTTATTGACTAAAGAAGTCTCTTCTGTTCATGAGGGTTGGCTTGACAAACGTCTGTTTGGTGCAGAGTGCAGGTTGATGGGAAATGGTTAAATGACAAGATTTCTTCAAATACAGATCTGTTGTCGTGGCATGGCACAAGGTTGACCTACGGAAGGGTAAAGATGCGGGCGGGTGGTGAGATGTGTCCGCGTGAGAGAAATAATGATCCTGGTGTGTTGTGGATTTCCGGATGGTTCGGAGGTTCACCAGTTCCCTTATTAGACGAACGTGTGTATCAAATTACTCGTAGAAATAAGAAGAGAAGGACAAGGGAGAAAGAAATGTTCTTAAAATTTAGGAAGACAACGGATTTCCTCATTTTAACAAACTTCCTGACTCCCACAAACCGCACGAACGAACATCCGAACCTGTTGGGTTTGAATCTCCACCATCATCGCCACCCTCTCCAGAAGTCTTCTTCATTGCTTATGGCTTCCCGTTTCATTATTATGTATAAATTCTTTTTTCATAATTTAAAAGGATTTTTAAAGAAGGAACATCTGTCGGGATGTGTTTTTGGTGGTCCAGCCAGATGCAGAGACGAGGAAGACTCCGAGGACTCTCACCTTATCACATTAAGCCCTTCTTCCATCATCATCATCCCTTTCTTACTTAATACTTCTTCTCTAATACTTCATGAAAAGAAGTGGAGGAAGTTGGACGACGGAGCATCTGTAGTTATTTGAATTCGTTTTTTTCAATCCACCCTGCACATCTCGTTGTCTTTGGTGCTGAGAGAACCTCTCTCGTGTGTATTCAAGACAAGTCATCATCACGCACGGAATCCACCATGCAAAGCATTATTTGCCCATCAGAACCTCCACGTTATTATATAACTTGTAGGAGGAGGAATTGCATGAGGACTGAGGAAATTGGCGAGAAGAAACAGAAAGGGTTTAGCAGTTAAAAGCACTCCTCCCTTGTTGGAGTATCATCTTCTAATAATAATAATAATGGAGGACGTCCACACCCAACCAGATGCATTCATCCGCTAAACTAAAGAGTCTTAATTGTTGGAACTCACCCACAGGTTTAAAAAGGCAACTCTTCCCATTTCCCTCAGCACACACAGATTGATTCTCTATTAATGCTTCCAAATGTGTTTCACTTTTTGGAGGAAAACACCCATTTTCATACAAGTGGACATGACAAAAGTGTGACAATGCTACACAAACTACACACACACCCACTCTCTCTACGAACTTTAAAGTGTATTCAACCATTTCATCCAGAGAGTCCTGCGATGTTCATTCTAAATGCTTCTAATACTCCTAATCCTAAAAGTCACACAGACCTCATAGTTCCATGCAATCTATGTTGGATATTCAAGCGCCCAGCCACCGTCCGTGTGTGACCTCCATTACCCCAAAGGACGCGTTGTAAACTGATTCTCTCGACGACACTTTGGACATAAATATATTTTCTACAAACCAAGAAAAAACCTGACAAGGAGTATAATTAGGTCAAAGGTTGAAACTAGGAACACTTGCTACTGGAGGCAACGTGAGACCTTTTCATTCAACACATAAGCGGGGGACAAGTGGGGGAGGTGTCACATGGGCTGGATAGTGTCGAGGATAAATGTGGAACCTAAACAAGAATTCATCCTCCACTTCATTTGTGGTCGAGTTAAATTCCAAATCTCTGTTGATTTTAAAACTGCAAACTAGTTTCAATGATGTGGAACACAATAATGGTCCCATGTAGAAACTGGGTAACTACAAGTTCCAGTTTTGTATAGTTTTTTCTATGCATTGTAAAGTTTTTTCATCGTTTAATGACAACTAAGCATTGTATAATCATTGTACACAGAACACACTAAAGAGGTTAATGGCTAGAGTGACCAAGTATGATACCCCGCTGGTATGTTTGTCCAGGTTAAACTCTAGCGAAATACTTTTAACACGATACATATGAAAATAAGGACTCACCTGGTTTATAGAAATCATCCAAAAAATATCCGAGCAAGTCAGAAACTTGGTTATCAAGTTTCCCCGTAAATGCTTTTTGAATCAACACTTTTGTGTCACACACTGTCACCGAGTTTGGGAATGCAAACTCATCACTGGATTGTGTGTGACTTCACTGTGAACTTGCTTTTTAAGCACTTGGCACCCGTAGTAAAATTATTAACACACGATGAGGAGACTTGTTGAGATGAAAAGGTGTTCACACACAACAGCTCACAAAGAGTTGGACTGGACTCAGAGTGTGTGATAAGACTTAAAGGGTTGTTAAGAAAGGATCAGAGTGACTGGGAGAAACACAGAAGCTATTCTTGTGGATTGGAGTGTTGGACATTCCAGAGTGTATATATTCAATATTGGAAATAATGCGAGGAATTTGAGACACAGGGACTCCCCGGTGACCCAGTGTTTTCTCAGGTAAAAAGTTTGCACTTGAAGGGACCTTATAAATAGCGGTGTATGCAAATGGTGGGTGAGTTGACTTAACTGTAAGGCACTGTCCAGGGAGGAATGTGAGAAGAGAATTAAGGAGAGAGATGATGTTGCCTTGGGAATGAGTGGATTGAGACTGGCGAGAGTGAGAGGGTTGTGTGTTGTGGGAGGCTGAGGAGCATTCACACACACGCAGCATCTTCAGATTCATCTTCCTCTGTCCTCCTCCAGACATCCCTATGGCCTCAACTCTCTTAAAAACCACACGTACTACACTTAAGTCTACAAGATGATCTCAAATGTTCATTAAGTGTCTCATAAGAAGTATGCTGAGGAGTAGGATTAGTCTGTGTTGATCAATTATTAGTAAAGAACCCGTTTCATGTGCATTCTGGGGATGAATTTTGTATGTCTTGGAGGAAACGGTAGCCAACAGCACTAGCACCGTTGCACTCTGGCATCTGAAACACTTGTGCTTTGTGGAAGGAAATCTTACTGAAGAATCCTCTGGAGTTGTTCTTATTAATGAAGGAAACTGGTCTCTACTGTGTGCTGCTGCTACTATAGATTTAGATTAGTGTGAGTGATTCTTGGAGAGCTGATAAGATCTTATTGTGGGCACAGTAATAATAATAATGTAATAATATACGGTTGTCCATGTCCATGTCTATCAATCATAAATATTTTTATGGACTTTTTATGTGTTGGAGAGTTTCGAGGTGTAGAGAAGGCATACGAAAGTGACTCTAGGTGACTTGTGGCTGATGGTGGTGGTGGTGGTGGGACTACGTGAGATTCATTCTGCAGATTGGTATTTGCAATATTGCAATTCACGCTTTAGCATTTGATTCTTGTGGGACAGAGAAGAAATAAGTGCTTTTCAGCGTGGATGATGATTTGTAGGGGATTTTTAAGTTATTTTTATTGGAGGAATCTTATTGCCTGGAGTTAAGGTTGTGATAGCTGGAGATGCAATAAAACTTTACATGGGAAGAGTTGATGTTTGGATGAGAATGATGATGGACAGTAGTTCAAGTCAGTTTTGCAAATTAATGCAAATTGAATATCAATTGGGAATCCATATGAGAGAGAGAGAGTGCAGAGAGTGTGACGAGATTTTTTTAAGGTGGAGAGGGTGGATAGTTAAATGGTGGGTTTGCGTAATCATCGCAGCAGACTTATGACTGCACATTTGTTCTGGGTTTTGGATGATTGGAGTTTGCATTGTTTTGTATACAGGAGATTGTAATGTTGTGTGCATGGAACTAATTGGATGCTTAGGTAATATTCAGTCTAAGGAAAGAGCAGGGAGAGAGGTGTAGGCAGTAGCGAAATTGTACGATGGTATCAACACCATCCACTCGATTTATGAGGAAGTTTAGGTTCTTCTAGAGTGGAATTGGAGTTTGAATTCCTTTCTTGAAGGGAGTATGTCGGGAAATAAGGAGTTGAGGAAAGAATTTCATCTCCAGACTCTCTTATATATGTCGGTAGTGTGTGTGTGTGTCTGCCTTGAGATCATAAAACCCAGACCAAAGATTGGGATCTGATTGGAACGAGTGGAAATTATTGGAAGGTTATTTGTCCGGTTATTACGATTGGGCGAGTAAGAACCATTTTACTCAGCATTGAGAATCAATCTGGTTTCTTAGAATCAATCTCTTCTGTGCAAATCTGCAAGAGCTTTGTGATTTAAAGTCGGTAATACAATCGCGTGTTTGGTGAGAGAGACCAGACGAAGTGATGATGATGTTCTGGAGGAGAAGGTTTGTGTATAGTCTGTTGTGTAGAGTTTTATTTTAAAACTGTATAGAAGCACATGGGAACAAGTAGAATGGTAGTAGGGCATGTGAGAGAGTAAATTGGGATCACAACAAAGACATAAAACGGATAGTACCACGAAGAGATGTTTACATGTAATGAGAGAAGAATTAAACAGAGTTTAGCCGAGGGGAGTTTGTGTGTGACTGTTTAAGAGTGTGAGAAAATGACCTTTGGGTTGTGTGCAGAATGGACACGTCCAAATGACCAGGCCAAAATGAGAGAGAGAATGAGAAAAAAGTAGTGTCAACTAATTGATCTGATCAAGGCCTATAAAGATAAGATCAAGGATAGATTGAAACCTAAGACAAAAACACAAACATCCCTAATCAATCTTTATTGTCCACTCTCTCTTTCTATCCTCAGTTCTTACAAATTATTACCTCAAAAGTCTTAAAATGCGTTTGACACTTTTTTCTCCCTCTCAGCTATTTAATGAGGCATAAAGACAAAAGCTGAGGAACTGCTGGTACTGAGGTTACTTGAATTTCCTTCCTAGTAAGTCAATTAAGGCTAGAAATACATACAAAACTCAAACACCCAGAGTTTGGGTTCATGTGAGGTCGCTTTGGTTCCAAGAAGTGAATTTGATTATGGAAAGCACAAAGTGTTTTCATAAAGCTTAAGAGTTTATACACACACATATATGGTCAATTAAACAGAAGGATAAAATACAGATGAATTATGAAGAGAGTTATGCAAGTTCTTGAGAAAGCCATTTGTTCGTTCATTAAGGAATGGGAAGAACAATGGAGATTGGTCATCTCGGATGGAAGGAGTGGAAGGCATAGCGTCAAGTGTCAATCAAGAAGAGATATGTGTCCATTAATTACTCAGACACCCATCTGGATCAATCAATGTTGGATCAATAAATAAAAGAAATTAATGGAAGAGTCACTCTGGGGAGGAGAGGCTGTGCTGTGCCTTGTCTTCAGCTTTTTGACTTGTGCCAAAAGGCAAAACTGCAGATGAGTCTGTGGAACAAGGAATAACACACATTAGAAGACGTTAGATACGGTGGAAGTTGTAAAGCAAATGATGACTAGAGAAGACCATTATAATTTACTATTCTTACATGTTGATTTGAAATTACAGTGATGATCAAGAAACTGCATTTATTAGAACCCTACTGGGTTTTTCAATAAGTGTGTGATTGCATATATGAGTGAGTGAATTAAGACTTCATGAGTTGGTTCGGGGGCACACACGATCTGAGAATGAAGGTTCTTTTATTTATTTTCGTTATAATCTACCACTCCTCCTAAACTCTTACATGTGTTTACACACATCAACTATGCAATCAAATTATTATTATCATTATATCCCCATTATTGTTTCTCATGATGATTGTCTGCTCCTGTTTTGTGATGATCATTGGACGACATCAACCATTACACAACATTCTTCCCACTATAGGCTTTTAAAGATCTCTTTACGTAACTATAAGGTTTGGAACACATGTTAAGATGGATAAATGAATGTACTAGACATGCCAAGTCAAGTGATAAGCATTAAGTTCATGGGACAGTGGATTATCACTGGTTGAGTAGAAGAATTCAGAGGAGTTTTGATAGAGGAATTGGTGAATAAGTTTGTTTTTATGCATCCCACGAAACAAGTGAATTTGTCGCAAGGAAAGAAGAAATGGCTTGAAATGGATTAACCTCCATGGAACAGGTTTTGTAAGCTGTGCTTTTAAGCAACAAGCCTCCTCCTGATGTTCCCCTCAGTTTGTATTTTATGTGGTTGTTTTATTTTTATTATTGCACTTGATTGTCATTTTGTGGATTAGATTAGTGTTAAGGAGAGTGAGGATTGACATAGGAATTAATACGGATATGTCGGACACTCTTATTGTTCTTGTTCTTGGTGTAATTTTGCTGAAATTCATGCCATAACACAGCAATAAAAAGTCATAAAGACGGAGAACTTGGCAAGTTAGTTGTGCAGGGTTGTAGGCTAAGGAATGGATAATTACAATAACAAACACTTTCTGTGGCGAAGGGGTAATTTACATAAAATTAGAGGAGAGACACTGGTCATTAAGTCAATCTTCTTGTTCCTTCATTAATTGACATTAGTGTGGGTTGACAGAGGAGAAGAAGCACTTGGTTATAATCTGACATTCAACTAAGTATCTCTATAATAACACTAAATCAATCCTTTACGTATTCCTATGCTCAATAAATCCGTTTATTGTTTTGTGCCAACAAAACAAAATGATTATCTTTTGCATTCATGAATTCATATTTATTGCTCCCTTTCCTCTCATCGATTCCGTATTCTTATTTTTGAGATATGCACACAAATATGCTCCTCTTCTGTGTGTTGTGACATTAATTATCCGTGTTTTCTTGCATATTGATTGACAACATAAGAACTCAACCCTCACTAGACGGGTTGGTTGGTTACTTGTTAGTGGGGAAGCGTTCATAGGCCAACTCAATCCTCATCAAAAGTTGCTCTTGATTAAAATATAATTCCCTATTTTTACAGTTCATTTTAATGCAATAACAACTCTCGAGGTTTCTTGTTGAGTTCATTGATGATTCGTTGCTCTTTTGGTTGTTTATAAAACGGCAAAAATATTCTGAAGATGCCAAACTGCTTATGAGATGTTTATTACAAGAATTCTTGTTTATTTGACAAAACTCCTTCTCTCCTCGTATATTTGCAATTCCTCATTTGAATTATTTTTAAAATTAATAGATCTCATCTTGGCTGCAGTATAACAAGTTATCAGTAGTGTGTGTGTCGGTAAATGTTTGAAGTTAAGGAACAAATGATGACAAGGCGTACAATATAAGTTGTCTACTGTTCAGCCGTTACGCAGAGTCAAACGTCTCAGGTTGTGAGGAGGAACGGATTGAATTTCAAATAAGACTCGTAAATCGTCTATAAGAACAATTCTTAAACGATAAGAAGAATGTATGTCTGCTTTTATGGATGAGGAAAGGAGAGACACGGAGACGACGAAGTGGTTATAATTTGTTTTTTTTATTTCATCGATAAATCCACTTGTTGGCTAATTACACAGAAGTTATAGAGACAGAGCGATAAGATCTGTGATTCTGTGGCTATAAGCAATAATAATTGATCTCATCAAATGTGTACTCTGGAACAAATGAGTAGAAGAAATTGGGCTTTATCTCGGGGATTCATCTCTAAGCAAACATTAGTAACATACGTACAACACACATAAAGAGCAACCCGTTTGCTTGCTTCATGCATTTTATGGCTTTGATTGATATTTAGTATTTTGCTCAGCCCGCATTGTAAAAGATTTGCTGGGCTGTAAATGTTTTTTTCCTGAAAATGCATTCGTATCGAAAAGCAGAAGAGTTGTTCCTTTTATACAAAACAAACCAATTCACAAAAATAATATGTAAAGTGATACTTTTGCTTATTTTCTATTTACTTTGCGTAATTTAACACAATAAAGTAATAAAAAGGAGGCTGAGAGAAGACTACGCGAGATTGGATCTCTCACCTCGTTCAATTCACTTGTTGGTGGATAGGAGACACACAAAAAACAATGTGCAGAGTGTAACTCTCGGGATTGTTGCCAAAAAATGTTTATGACTCGATAATATTCAATAAAATATTTTATTGAGTAAGAAAGCCAGAATTTATACTACCTAGGTGTCCTACTATTTACATCGGAACCCACTTGCTTTCCATGATGTATGGGATTGTATGAGAGTTGCATATGCCTTTTGGATGGATTTGGTGTTAATACCCAATGCCTGCGGGAATTAAGTAAATGTCGTGTGCAGTCAAAACTCAAATGTCAAAGAGAATTTGGAAATAAATGGAATTGTCAGAAGGAAAAAAGGAAGGAATTCTTTTGCCTCTGTGTAATATTATTAGCAATAATTATTATAAAAAATGTTCTTTTGATTCGGAAAGTGAAATTAAAGTGAGTTTTGCGGTTGTGAGGTTTTGGTGGTTGAGAAGACCTGAAACTGTGTATAGTTGCATTTTAGAAAAGTGTGTAAAGAGAATGGAAACCGCATGGTTGTTGTGACACTGCACTTGGTAAGGTTTAAATGATTTGAGATGTGCCACAGGATCGAATCTGCATCGGAGTTGCCTACAAAGTAAGGGTTGGTTAGATTTAAGTGGTTTTAAAAGTGTGAGAAAGTGATTTGTCCTCAGAGCAAAAGTCAAAAGGTTTATGGTTTCAAGCTTATCGCAATTTGGATTTGATGATTGATGTATAGATGAAACAATGGAAATCAAGGACTTGTTGCAAGTTGGAAGACAATGTAATAGCGTAGAAATGGGATATTTCACCCAAATGATTTAAAATAGTAAAGATCTCCCTAGAGGCAGAAGTAATGAAACTCAGGGGGAGATGAAAGGTGTGATAACTAGTCCAATCAGTGGACGAATGAGTTGAATGTGTCTCAATCAACGTGTACTAGGCATTGAGAGACTCAGGCAGGGTTAGAGCATCGCTTAGAGAACAATTAGAGTCAAGGATTAGATTACTATCGGGTAAGTTGATATAAACCTAATTTTTAGAGAGCTTATCGATGAGACAAATCTTGTTGGCGAAAGGAAATCTTTCCACAGTTTAAGCATCTTGAAGCAATTGAGTTGATGAGAGTTGGAAGTACGGTGGTGTTGGTGCTGTGGGTACACTTGTACTTTATTAGTAGTTTCCACCTTTCTGATTCCCATGAACTGTTTGTGTGTATCAATAATACTAATCATGAATGTGATGGTACGTCGGATTGTACAAATAAGGAATAGATTTGCCTCCAACAACAATACTAATTGGAGTTCCAGGAATGAATTAAAGATCTAGTTCATTGAAGGAAGTCTTCTTTTGTGGAATTGGAGAGAGTCTTTGTAAAAAAATCATGTGAAGAAGTGAACCACCCAGAGAGAACGGAGATGTACATTCATCACCTGTCATTCTGTCTTGTCATAATCATTTCTTTGAGGTGAACATTTTTTCCTCAGGTTCCCAGTTTGCACTGCTAAACAACGAAAACGATTGGGTGAGTGCAAAAACACTTTTATTAATTTTTGATTGTGCCAATGATGTGATGGATTATAAGTTTTATGGCTCTTTCAGCAATATTCTGGACAGTTGGACACGAGGAGGGCTTTTATAAAATCTGTGTGTGTGTGTTAGTAAGAGTTTGAGTTTCAGTCTGTTAATATTGTGTGTTAATCGTTGTTTGTATCCTTGTGGATCATTTCTCTCTTAAAAATAAAAGAAACAGGTTGATGCGGGGTATAATTTTATTTACCGTTCCCTCCCAGCATTTAGAAAAATTATTATTGCAAGAAGAACGGAGCTGAAGGTAAAGAAAAGGGAGAAATGCATTGAGGAAGATATGCAGAGCAAAAAAGTGCTTCTTGGCTTCTTGTTCTCTCTGATCTAATGAGTCGATACAAATGGGAAATTTAAATGAAGTGCCTCCTCCTTCGTAAAATACTCCGTAATTAATTTTAATAGCTTTAGAATGACCCACAGGTATCGTGTACTCGATATAATCATAATTGCACCTTAACCTTTGTAGTTTTATCGTCTTTTTGTAGTGCTCAAGTGGTTACACATCACCATCACAAGAAGATGGGATGCATTTTGCATTTGAGGAAGATTCTTCTAAGAAATTGAATAAAAACCAGAAGAACTGCAATGTTTAAAAGTGAATGAAAGAGAGAAGGGAAAAATAAATTATTACCAACTTGGCTACTTTATTTTTTGAGGATTTTGCACGTGAATACTTAAAGAGCAAAATATTCGCAAAATGCCCATGAAAAAGCCAAGTTGTGACTATAAAGCAGTCAATAATTTTCTATGTATTTAATATAAACAAGATTGCAATGTCTCTGCGAGATTATTGGCGTTTGGAGAAGATTCATGCGTGCAGATTCTTGAGTAGACTTAAGTATGTACACGCAAGTCTCGGCTCCAAACTGGGCTTCTGGTGTACTTTGACTTCTTACAAGGTTTGATGTGGCAATTTATTCATAATAAGGAATGTCTGCCCGATGATAGGCTCCGTTTGACTAGACATCTCAAAGGTATCATTTATATTTCGCCAGACTGAAACCCAAGTGTCCTTTCCTCATTGCCAGAAATAATTGGAGTAAACTTAATCTAATAACTGAAACAACATTATTTAATCAATGACAT
>JAQGAB010001215.1:0-17962 GCA_034696565.1 Isotomurus graminis
GAGGAACCCCAAGAATCTTCTAGCTCACGAAAACCCTCGCCTACTTCAGCTCCCAAGCCATCAACGCCATCAGCAAAGCAAAGGTTTCAAAATTTCAGAACAACGCCTAAGATTGAGAGAACCATTACGACTACAACACCTCCCCCAACTACTGCGAGTACAACTGCCACTACTACTTTAACTACTGAGCCAACCACTGCCAAATCAAGATTTAACCCTTCCAGGATTTACAGTTTCAGCAGCAGTACACCTTCCCCAAAACTGACTGCAACGACGACGACGACCACCGCGGAACCCGAGTACGAATATGTTTACGAAGATTACGATAGTCCAGAGGGACAGCTTTCTACAGAAAAGTCTGTTCCAGTGACACTTCCAGCAACAACCACAACGACTACTACCACCACTACTACAACTCCTAGGTCTAGTCGACTCAACAATGCCAGAGGGAACAAGAGACCTGCTTATTCCCTTTCATCGATTGGAGGAAGTACATCTGTCAGTAGCATCCAATCTTCCACGTCAGTGACTGTTCAAGAACCAGATGTGTTTGATGAGTCGGACAGTGTACAGAAAAACACAGTGGGAAAGCGAACGTCCTCTTGGACAAGAAATCAGAGCACAAGAACTTCATTGATTTCTGGAATTCCTACTCCTAATTCCATTCAGTCTACTTCAGAGAAATTTCTTGTGAAGGAAATCCAAGATTATAGAAGCCAAGAACCAGTCATCACTGTCAAAACCGCTCCTTCTCAGCAAACGATTCTAAGCAGCACAAGCATTCGAAGTACTGGTGGGGGAAGACCCACAGAAAGAGAGACGGAGCTCCCTGGATCCAAATCCAGACCTTCCAGATTTTGGCAGCGACCTTCGAAAGCTGTTCCAAGCAGTACGACTACAACGGAAGCTACTGCAGGTATCTCTCATTACCCCAGAATACTGTAATACTTTACCAATTATTCCCTTACATCTATCTAATTTTTGTATAATTTCTTTCAGACTACGCTGACTACTCAGATGAACCAGAGACAATCCAAGCACCAATTCCACCCCCACCTGCTTCTTCACCTCCTCCAAGATACACTTCCAACAACAACTCTAATCGATATAGAGGAACACTTTCTTCCAGTCCCGTAGGGTCATATTCCCAAAATTCCGAATCCTCATCTTCTGATGATGCTTACTCTCCTAACACTCAATACTCAAGACAACAGCAGCAACAACAACCTGTACATAATAATCAATACGGAAACGGAGCTCAACTCAACCAGTACCTTCGGCCAACGCAAAATACTTATCGCCAACAGAGCTCCACGAGAACTCCAGTTGAGTCTGAGAGTACCAATAGCAATAATAACTACTTATCCTCGACATACAGACAGACTCAGAGTGCCCTGGGTTCTTCCAGTACTCGACCTGAGTTTATATCTCTTCTTAGTGATGACGAGGATTCTTATTATGACATCCGAAGCCATCAAGCTCAACCTCAACCTTCCAACAGTAATGTGGGAAGCAGTAGAAGGCTCCCTAATCCTCAAAGACCTCAGTACTTCGGGGGATCCCAGCCTTACCATCAAACGCAAACAAAGTTGTATGGGTCTGCACAAGAATCTTATCCAACTTATGTCTCCCCTCCTGCGAGGTTCACTCCAAACTTGGGATTCATGCACGACATGAACCAAGCATTCCGACCTTCCCGTCCAGCACCTCAAATGCTCTACGGTCCTTCGCCAAACTCCCGAAGAAATTCACCCCCACCTCATCACATGTTGTTTCGAATGTAAAAACGATGAGAGGTTTAATGAATTAATAATTAACTTATTCTTCTGTGACTATATTTGGGCTGGGCAGCAGGACAAACTTTTACTCAAAGGTAGACAATGCAGCTAGGGAATTTTATGACAGATTTAGTACTTTGAATGTAATAGAGGAAAGAAAAGCTGGCTTTCACATTTTGTCGTGTTCACTGCCTTGTCAGAAGAATTTGTAGAGTTCTACATAAATTAAAAAGCAAAATATGAGGAGTAGATATGGTTGTGACTGTTTTCTCAAAAACTTGATGAATTGTGGCAGAGTAGAAATGTATGGAAGAATGGATTTTATGCAAAAAAGGGTTTTGGTTTCAAAGATTACATACTGCAATATAATTAGTAGATGTATTATTACTACTTAAGAGTGTATAGCAAGAATAAATCTATTATTCCGTTTGCTGTAATAATAATATTAAGTAGATAAACAGACTGACAGACAGTAAGTATTAACACGAGATCATATGCGTAGTACAGAGTTTCTGTAGGAGAATATATTTTAAGTTTTGTTTTTATATTATCCATGCAGATTAAAGAGTTTATTGGGAAAGCAAAATTTCGTGGAGTATCATGCAAGCACACAAATGATTATGGAAGGCAATTACAGAGTTCGTTTCTCATTATTATTTGTAACCTAATGATGATGTTTTAGATGGTTATATTTTGTTTATTGTGAAAGTGTCGACACATTCTATTTTCAATAAATTGCATAAAAATATTATAATAATTTTGCAGAAAATGATTTTTGTTTGTCATTTCTCATGAACTAAAAATATGGAACATAATAGACTCCATGTCAGTCTTGATCAGCTGCATGATTTTGGCTCCAGGCAGCTGTTCCAATATCTGTAAACTTCGTTGGAACTTGTAGACAGGGGACACAGGAGGATTCCATTGTCAATACCTAGAAGTTCTTTTATTGCTGTGTTAGACTGGTTCCTGTTTTGGGGTTTACAGCTTATGAAATTATATAAAATTGTTTAAATATAAAGCATACAGGAACGTCCGTTTCAAGCGGTAGCCACATGAAGGGTTCTGTGATCATTAATTGTTACTGCAATAAAACATTTATTAATCGGTTCAGTCTTTAGTGGGTATTTTATTTAAATTCTTCCGATTCCTTGCTTGTTATGCTGCATGAAGATTCGAATCGTCAGACACCATTATTTAGGTTGACAAGGGTGGCAGGTCAGGAAGCCAAGTGCCTATCCGTTGATCACTTACAAATGTGCATAAAATTCACGGCTCTGTAGAAATTTAGAAATAAAGAAATACATAACGGAATAAGTAGTTCCTTAAAATCCAAACTCCCAAAATGATTGGCCCAGATTTGGAGCAGGAAGTTAATCGGTACTGCATTTCTTGTTTCAAACAATGTTTGAATCTGTATTTCTGTAAAACTGGTCACTAAATCTGAAATAGAGATATGCATTTCTTGTTTCAAATACTGAATCTGTATTTCTGTAAAACTGGTCACTAAATCAATTGAGAAATAACTCAATATTTTAATAGAAATGTATATGTAGAACTACATAAAGGAGATACGGGTTAGGACACTCCGACTGCATCCTACAATTGTAAAATTCTACAGCAGTAAATCAATGGATAAAATTATAATATGACCAACTCGACGACATGACTTCAGATATGCAATGTCATGAAAATTTTGAATGACCCAGATTGATTCTTCTGTTTGATTTTTATCGTGGATAACATAGTCAGTCAGATTCAACACCAGCACTATTGTAACCCATTTTTCACTGGTTTTATGGATATGAATTTAATAGTTACACAATAGCAACGTACAAAATAATCTGTCAACATTAAGTTATTTGAATGAAAAATCACTTGTTAAAATCGATAATGTAAATCGATACACAAAATGATGCTACATTTTTTTAAAATAATTATACGGTTTCCCTACGAATGAATGTCAAGTTTTGGAATATACAATATTCCTTAGAAATCATCCACGCCACGCGATCTTCTGCATGTGTGGACACATTAAGATAATAGAATATTAACTTAAGACTACTAAACTGATTGCAGTGAATACTGAAATTTCTCAACACACGAAATATCCTAAATTGATGACAATAATTGGTTTTTAATTCGTTATAAATTATGGTACAAATGTACAAAACTATACCATCAGTCTACATGAAGTATGTTGATGCATTTTAGAGATGCTTCGTTTGTCTGAATTTTCCAGCTTGTTTTCAACTGTATTAGTCTGCAATTTTAATTTTAAACCATTAGATTAACAATTCATCAGAATGTTGTACGTTTCCTGCCCATCTATATGCTTCAAAATTCTTAATGAAAGTAAGTTTGAGAACACCAATAGTTGATGTCCGCGAATGATCAAGATTTCCATGAAGGTTATGCTAAAGATCTGTTTGTCCCCGGACTTGCATTCTAGCTAACTAACTAAGATTCAAAAATTAATTTATCATTCAGATAATTCAGAATCCTGTGAACAGTTAAATTGCAAGTGCGTTTTCTCTAAAACTGAATAAAAAGTTAGTTAGTTAAGCAATTTTTGGGCTTAAAGGTTTACCTGACTGAAATCGCTGAATGTGATGCTCACTTACCTGAAGAGAGGTCTTTTATATTTCCCTTTCCAGTGTCCCTAGTCTTGACTATTGATGATGTTTTTTAACAGGATGAGTGAAGATTTAGAGTGAATTTTCAGAGAAGCTTTACTTAAACAGTGATGCAGCCATCCCAGGCTCTGGCTAGTTTAAATTCAAAGACAAAGCCAAGGGTTGAGGCTAAATCACTGCCTAACTTTCCAAGAATATTCATCCTCTCGACATTCAGTCGTGTTGACGTGTCTTCAGCTATGATTCTGACATCCTTAATTTCAATTTATTGACTTCTTTAAATACTTTTCTCACATCATATGTGCTCGCAGTTGAGAGTAATAAGTCTGCAACTGAAGCTCACAATTACTTTGGCTTACAGTAAAAATTAAGACAAAGCAAAAAGTGAGGCTAAGCCACAGATTATTTTAAGAACTTCAGATTTGCTACACTTATCAAGTGTCAAGTTGAAATCAGTACAACTTTCACAGAGATCATATAACTTATATATCAACTCACATGTTATAAAATGGTTCTATCAAAATCCAAAACATGTCAAAAGACTTTTATACCTCCTGACTTTTTAGACGGTTGCAGAAACAGAGTTTCAAATCACATGCACATTCAACAAACAACCGAAGAATGTATTGAATTACAGCCTGACAAGTGTCAGGCTCAGTGATATGTGAAGAATGTGAATGTCTAATATCAACAAATAAATGACATTGGAGACAGTAGAAACTGTGATAGGTCAGAGTGAAGGTTCACTTTGTCACTGTGTAGGCTGAGGGTCTGACAGACGCTTATGAGACAAAGACTCACACCTCAACACTTCTAAGTTAGAAGTTCTAACTGTTGCTGGACTGATGATCGCAAGTGCAATAGATCTTGAAAGGGCAAGGATGACTCGAGAAAGACTTGGTTAGACCATCCGAAGGCGTTTCATGAAAAACACCAGCTTAAATAAATTAGCTAAACAATCTTTCTTCAATCTCTGTACATGGAGAACAGCTTAATGGCTAGTTTATTCGTACTCAAGTAGTAGTAAGAGTACTGTTGGTGGTAGTAGTCTAGAAATAGTAGTAGTAGTGGTGTGTAGTACAACTACCACAACTATTACTCATGGTGACAAGCAACAATCCATTGCACTTCATCCCTAGCCACCCTTATAGCTTACGAGGATTCACATCATTCGTTCTCTTGCCTATCAACTGAGCATCCTCAACCTCTTTATAATTGACCATAATATGTACAAACATGTGCGTATGGATGCAGCTTTTTATTTGTATGAAATATATCAAAAAGAAAGAATAATTCTGTGGGAAGCAAGATGCAGTGTATAAAGGGATGTGTCGATGGATGCATTTCGATCTCTGTAATACACATTTCTTCATAAAGAGACTCTTAAGAAGAGAGGTTTGTTTGGTTCATTTACCAACACACAAACCATGAAACACAAGAACTTTACCTGTTGGTTTACAAGTCTTTTCTAAATGGCAGTTGTCGATTAAGCTTCCAAGAAACAAGCATTGGTTTCAATATCCTGTGTGTATACTCTTTTCTTGCATACATGTGCATATTGCAGATGTACAGGCCCCAGGTATATGAGAAAAGTGCAACTAACTTTCAAAGAGGGATGGTGAATTCATATCTGCTTACTAAAGACTATTAACTAACTATGCATCCATCCACTAAAACAATCCTTATGGCTTTTATGACGTTTCAATTAAATTGAAGTAAAAAGCATCGCTTACCGGCGCCAGGCGCCCTTGGACGGTCGGCGTCTTCTCGCGTCCTTGCTCTGCCTTGAATACCTACATAGGAATCTGCACAAGCAAGACATATTGCTAATTTTTTCATCCACCTCTTTATTCCACCTCTGTAATAATGAGACTAACTGGTCACTCTCTCTATCTCAACTCATCATGATGCACATATACATATAAGTGTGTGTATATTCAAGCATTGAGACACTATGAAACAACTTAAACAACAAAGCTTGGCTTGGACATCCAGCACAAACTGCCCTCACATTATTGCACAAGCAACAAGCCTTTTTTATTTGCGAATTTGAGACTCTCCTGAGATTCTTTGAAGAGTTACATAGTTTGCATCGTTGGATCACCTCCATGGTTGGATCTGTACATGCTGACGCTACGGGATCAAACAGTTAGGTTCAATTGGAATGGCTTTGTCAGAAAAAGCAATACAAAGCATATGAAGTAATAGAGGAATGTTTGACTCTCTTTTAATAGTAATTTGCTCGATCTCACATTGTTTGTAGATTTGTGTTATCCTCGTCTCGTATAAGTAAACGGACATAATATTAATAATATATAGTCTCATGGAATAATGTTCCAATGATTACTTAACAGGACCCAATAACAAACTTGTTGGTGTTTTCCTTGTCGACCCTATATTACTCACATGGCTCCATCCCTATTCCCTATTGCTCTTTTTTGACATGGAAGCTTTAGCTACATGAAATTTTACATTTTATAGGCGATCAACATTCCAATCCTTATCCAGGTGCATTCCTTTGCATAAATATTGGCATTTTTTACACCAAAAGTAATCTTCTAATAGACATAGAATATTATGGAGTTATTGTTACATAAGTCATCGTGTGTTTCATCAAACATCATTTACAAGCTCATGTTAGATTCTTATCCATAATTTCTGTTTAGCTTAAGCCAATCTGACACTTTTCAAACAGTGTGAGAGTGTTTTAACTTAAATAAGCAACTTGGTACCGACGTCAAACAGAAAATGACAACTGGATATCTAACGTTTCAAAGCTCTGTGCAGATAAAAATATAGTAAAATTGAGAATGGCTTAAAGTCGTGCTCCATTTGATGTTTCACAGCTTATCTCGCAGCTCAGCGGTGGTGGTTCAGATCCAATTAAAAATAAAACTCCGGGCGACTCACATTACAACTGGACTAAAATAATAGCCCCACATTAAATGTTTTTTTGTAGGTCTGTTCTACGCTACTTCCAAACGAACAAACCCAAGAATATTAATCTTATGTGTGAGCGATTCTTAGACGGCCAACTTTCGACTTTGCTAGATTAATCCACATCATAAACCATTCTTCACTTAAGTTGGCTAATAAAGATGTATTACCACTTTGGCTACGTACAGATTAGCTGATGAATATATATATATAGAGAGAGCTTTTGTCTAATGTCTAAGACACCAATAATATTAAAAATATTAGTGGCACAGGTGCACAAAGAAACATACCACATCCACCACATCTTGTCTCAATTCCTTATCTTGTCAGTCCATCTCCTTATAATAGCAGTTTTAATTATTCTTCCTCAAATTAAATCAGTCCTCAACACTTCATCTCATTACACCATTATTACACTTTGCAAACATTCGTCCGCTCCGTATAGCATATGTGAATGTATCTTATCATCCAATTGATCAGCATTTGAAATGGGCATTCTGTTTGACAAGATTCATGGCACCGAGCGACATAAAATATCGATCTAAGCTGGACGAATGACATGTTATTCTTAATAAAAATACGCCAAGTAATTTCTATACTCCCGTCTAAACCCTCGAAGCATACAGTTGTATGAAATTAGCTTTGTATAATTTACACACATACAAAATACATGACATAAATTACACCATAAAACATAAAGACCAAAGATAGTAATGGTTTAAGTCCGTTGTATACGCTAAGAATGCGTACAAGTTCATCTGGGTAGGTAGGTACATGAACATATTTTAAAATCCAACATTTCTCAGTACTACAGAGAGACGTTTATTGACTGTCAACAGTTCTTGTGACTTGTGAGCACTGATCTATATAGAGTTTCGAGAGTTGTTAGAAATGTTAGAATGTCATTCAATTTAGTATCGCATTTCTTCACACTATAACAAGTTGTCGAAGAAGGTGTCTGTAGGTTTCACTAAGCTATTTCATCTTGCTTACATGGCACAATTGTAATTGTGGTCTCCCAGTAGCCATTATTAATACAATCTTGTCCCAGATACAAGATAAGCTGGAGGAATTCTAGTTGTGACTTTGGTAAAGTCTCCACATGGGAGCTCCGTCTAGTCTCATCGTCACCAAATAATGACCAACAGGACTTCTTTCTCTACTTTTTGCATATGCAAACAATTATTATTATGTATCATGACGCTATGAGATTCGTGATGATTCCAGGCATTTTGTATGGAACTTGGAGGAATGAAAGAACCGTTTTACACACACAATCGCACACTCACCTACCCTTATACTAATTACATGCAAAAATGTTACCCATCCCTAAAATCATCTTCTACCTTCCACTATTTACTACTACAGTTCTACGCTATACGAGTTTATAATTATACACTGTTCTGCAGCAGAATAATAAAAAATTGCATAACCATCTACATATTATGTAGTCGTACGTGTGTACGCAATAAACTGCAGGTAGAAGAACCCTTTTCTCATCATATCAATATCATTCTGCCCTGGCACATGGTAATTATGCACACACGCTATTTAATTCATTCTAAAATGCAGGCAGACTGCAGACATCCGTAATAATTTTAGTTGCAGCCAGGAAGGCGCAGGAGTGATGGAGTTTGCTCACTTATTAGAGGTTAATTGAACCGAGTTATAAAATTATAATTAGGGTAAGTCCCGTGAGGAATGTTTAATTCAATTTGTGTGGATTCTTTTCTTAAACTCTTTTTCAACAGTGGAATTTTTGATATGTAAAATCATAAAAATGGGGTAAAGGGTAAATAGTAACTTTAAGGATATGTTGAGATACTCCTAAAGGAATGCTTAAGAAACTAATTGAAAGTGATACTGTTTTGCCTATTGTGTCTTGTGCACAAGAATAAAATACAAGAAGACTGCGGATTTGCCCATATTTGTCTCTCCGTGATGTGAATAATTTGCACATTGAATAGAGCAAGATTAACTTAAAGAATGGGATGTATTTGCCATTGGTAAATACATGATCACATTTCGTATGCTTTATGAGAAGTCAACCTTTACTCTTTTCGTTTCAGTCCTAATAGTAAATTAAGTTGGGAGAGACAGCTTTTATCGAAATGAATGCATGCCCAGCGCTAGAGTCATGAGAATAAACTGGAGTTCACCAAAACCACTTGAGAACTCTAGTTCCGGTTCAGGAAATCAAGGTTGTGTTACAATGTAATTCTGCACTTCTAAATTCGCATTCAACATTTTATAGCTCGAAAAGACAAGGCACCATCCCAATCATGTTTGACATAATCATCAAATCAAGCTAAGTTGAGGTGTGACAGAGTTGTATTGAATGTACAAACAGCAGATGTAATATTCAGTTCGTACTTGCGCAAGACCTTTGTTGATATATTTTCACGTAACATAAGGAGTTACGATGTCTCTCTCCTCCTTATATTGTTGTTAGTCTAATTTAGGATGACAGCTTCTCCATAAACTTGGAAATATGCTTGGAGGAAAATCCCAAATGTCGTGATTCATAAAACATTTTATTCGATTAATCTCCAGTTTGAAAAGAATTGAGTTACACTTACATTTGTTTATTTTCCAGCTATATAAGACAATTAGCTGTCATTTAAATGCGGTGTAAATTGTTAGTTTAATAATACTAAATGCACAACACATCTTTCTGATGAGATTTCTCATAAAAACAATCCATATTTAAAACAACGAGGACGAGAACGATGAACACCGAGAGTATCAATCTCCTATATTTTATCTTACTGACTAAAGCATTGTCTAGTTTTAATTACTACAAATAGCAACAACAATATTTTATTTCAATACATTTAACTATATTTAATATTGTTGCTGATTTGTACATATGGACACTCAACGGAAACGAAATGTATACAGTTTTCTGGTTGTACTAATTCAAAATTTAGTTATAAATATTTGGACTTATATCTACTTTAGTAAGTGTGTTTAAATATCCTGAGAGTCAGTGATGCATGTGGCAGCGTATAACTAGATAACTACGCAAGAACTTGCGGTCCAATTGTCACACACAATAATGTTTTATTGTTATAAAATATCAACAACTGAACGTGTACTAAAATATAATTACATCTTAACACTGAAACTCAGAGGCAGTAATTGCATTCAAATCTTTCATAAGCCCTTCTAAATTTGAGATCTCTTGGCTAAGCTCTTCAGTGCTGTAGCACTTCTGAACTGGAGATACTTCTCCAGAGGATGAGCCACCTCCCGCTTTTGGGCTAATTGACTTAGAAAACCCTACAACCATTGGGAGTTGTGAGGTTGACACTCGTTTCACGGGAGAACGCTGCGGTAAATCAGAACTGGGATGTATTCCTACTACTCCTCCTCCCATAGGACGGACGTTCATCACTGGTAATATAAATGAATGTTTTGTTAGTGCTTAAGACAATCAGCCTTAACTTTTTGGAAAAGATGCTTACTTTTGTTTGGAGGATTGCTAACACTAGTGTGATGATAACCGGTAGCTGTTGGAGGCGTGGGAACAGCGAAACTCTTGAGGTTTCCTGCACCACCACTCATAGTTCTTCTATTCAATGTCCCTAGTGTACTGCCTCCAGACTGAGTACCATATTCAGACGTTGCACTAAAAGAGTCAATAAAACATTAGTAGACTTTTAAATTGAAACAAGAAGTTACTAGAATAACACATTTCAGGTGTACATAAATTAGATATTAAGTACCAACCTGTATTGAGCCATAGAATGTAAGTTATTCTGACTGGAAGCGGCTGAAGATCCGCTAGCAGCTGAAGTTTCGTAAGTTTTAGGGCCATCACTATTATGACCTGAACTATCACTCATTAACTGTGATTTGAGACTTCGACCAGTTAAAGTGTTTCTACCATCTCCTCCACTGCTCACGAGGTAAGATGACAGAAAGTTTTTCTTGTCGAGTGAATTTGTGTTGCATTGCAGAGGGACCTTTTCGTCGAGATCAGTGTATTCCCGTGAACCTCGACTGGATGGACTGATCAAACTGTCAGTCTGATGCCGAGATCCTTTCTCAACATTCTTAAGTTCCATTTGATCATGATGTATCCAAAGGTCGGGAGGCTTAAGCTCAGGTTTTCGATTTTTCCTATTAAGTATTTTGAAATTCAGCATTCAGTACACATCACTTGTTTCAATAAAAAATGCTATAACTCTCACTTTAATGAGTTTTTGTTTGGAGATGCAACAACACCTTTCCTCCTGTAGTAAATGCAGAGCAAAACAATGGCAATCAATAGAACTGCCGACAATCCTATCAATACGTAGAACACTATATTTTGAGGACGAAGAACTTCATGATCTGAAAGATACAATATACAACGAATAACGAATTGTAAAACAGGTAAAACGTGCCACTGAGTCAAAATATTTACCATAAAAAATGTTCCTGTTTCCTGAGCCAGTTCCGTATACACTTTTTGCAGGAGGAGTAGCTGCTGATTTTATTTCCGTGTACAGTCCCAAACCTTTCGGGTAGTTTGCTGCCATCCGAAAATAATAATTTGTATCGGGAGTCAGGCCTTGCACCCGATGAGTAAGCACATCATCAGGAACTGATTCTTCAACCCATTCTTTCACTGAAGGTTTCGTAGTGTAAAATACTACATATCCCTTAACTTCATCTTCCCCTGTCACCTTAGGAGGTTGCCAATTCAGTACAACACTTGATGACCCATCAGACCTGCACATGAATAAATAAAATAAATTCATTAAATAAATATAGTGTTGGAGCAGGGACTGTCAAGAAAAGTAAACTCTGCAACTAAATAACTTACGAAGTTAGTGATAGAAGTGTGAGATCTTGTGGAGGGGCAAGAAGGGCAAGACTAAACGTTGTATTAATTGCCACCAGGCTCCATTCAGAGGATAACCTATTCTTCACAACTTTCACAGTGAATTCATACTGCGTTCCAGGTCTCAAATCATCCAAGATAATGTTCATTTGGGTGGTGTTGACGGACTTAGTTGGAGATTTTCTAGTATTTCCTATAGAATGATCGGTTGGCAAGTATCTCACAACATAAAGCCTGTTATCATTTGCTATTTGGGTTTTCGAAAGAGATGAATCTGTCCAGTAAAGTACAGCAGACGTGGAGGATAAAATGATAGCTCTCAATCCAATAGGCGGGGGCAATTGGATCATGCCACCATGAAAGTCTTCATCTGAGCTTGCCCTTGTTCGAACATATTCGTACACGGGTTCACCATCTCCTACCTGGTTGTAGGCTCTAACAGAAATAACGTAATCTGAATTCGGCTGTAGCTCATCAATTGTGTATGCTCTGCGTTTCCCATCCACTAGTTTTGTGTCAACGTCTGGGATTCCTCTTCCCCAACCTATGTAGAAAATACCGCTTAATAAATAAACACGCAAAGATAAACACAAAATTAAAAAAATGAAGAACATACCAATCGTATAGCCTCTGACCATAATATTCTGATTCCTGGGAGGTGTCCACGTTATACTTATAGAATCAGCAGATGCTTGTGCTGAGAGCCAAAAAATTCATCGGTTGTAGAAAATAGACCACGAAGATGTAATTACTTGAATTTAAATTTTCACTGTTGAATATTTTTACCATGTAACGATCCTGGTTTCACGGGGACTTGGGTCTCATCCAAATCCCGATGGAATGTTATCGCTTGAATCCATTCTGTGAAAGGGCCTGATCCATTTACGTTAAGTGCAGCAAGCTTAATTTGGTATTCCGTGGCTTTTTCAAGCTCGCCAAGAACCAAGAAATGTGTATTGCCATCAGTGGTCAATGTTTCAGCTTTCTTTCTTCCCTTTTGCTTGTACTTGATCTTGTAGCCAGTGATGATACCGTTTCTGAACTCTAAGGGTGGAGGCTCCCAACGAACGATTATGCTCTGTCCCAAAAAGTCACGCTCGTTAAATAAACATCATGAAGCTACGACACTAAAGCGCTAGCAATTGTCATTAAAGCCTACCGTAGAAGACGCTGACTCAGCAGACACATTGTGGGGTGTATCAGCTGGAACATCCGATAAAGTTGCAATCTGAATTTCTTCAGAGCTTGATCCAGGACCATTCTGTAATCATTCAAAATAACCTGAATAAATATGAAGTGCCCATAATAGCTAAAACTTGATTGAGCACCCACCTGATTTACAGCCACAACCCAAACATAATAATCCGTAAATATTTTCAGGTCATCAATGAAAGCTTCTGCGATATTCACCGTCAACGTTTGGGTTCCCCCATTGTTTGGAAGCAAATAATCTTCAATATCTGCATCTTCAAATTCTTCAGCCTCTTCCTCATCTTCGATTAATTTTACTCCACCACCTGCGCTTGTTTTTGAGCTAGCTTCCACATAAAACACTTTGTATCTTTGAATTTCCCCATTCCTAACTTCCGGCGGGTTCCAAGCTACTTTAATACTTGTAGGGGTTACTGAAACTGGAAAGAGGTTCGTTGGAGGGCCTGGAACATTGACTTCTGGTTGCGTTGTGACAGTAATCTCAGGAGAACTTAAACCCGGTCCGTTTTCATTATAAGGTACCACTCTGAACGTGTACTTCTTGTTCGGTTGAAGGCCTTGAACATTTATTTCTTCTAAGCGTCCTTTAGTTGTATTCAAAACTCTTTCGCGATCCGAGCCAATTTCTTTGTAGTAAATTGCATATGCAATTATATTTCCATTCGCCAAAACGGGAGCTTTCCATGTGAGAGTTACAAAACGGGTAGACACTAGAACTGCACTAACATCGCGAGGAGTAGACGGACCTCCCGAAGGAGAATGATGATCGACATCGGTAGTCGCTGAAGTAGGAGGAATTTGGCCTGTTGATTGTTCAGTAACCATATCCATCACTGGAGGCTCAGGTTTAACATCTCCTATTTCAGGTACCAGCAAGCCAGGCAAATACATTCACAATAAAATAAAAAGAACCAAAAAATAAATAAATAAAACTACTATAGGGCTATCTCAATTACTATTTTTACACAAACTGCATAAGACAATGCATACATATATCAAACGCGTATGATGCTGCTTGCCTACAGTAGTGATGTTTGATAATAATTATGAACATGTCCGTCGCAATTACCTGGCTTCAGAACCCGGAGACGAATGGACATTTGGACACTTCCAGCTGGATTAGTTCCAAAGCATTGATACATTCCAGCATCCGTTGGAACCAAGCCAAGAATTTTCAAACTGTTTCCGTGAACAATCTGCGAAAAAAATAACCTGAATTCTAGCCTCATCTAACATGAATGTTTTTTTCTGAAACTGCACTTACTTGAAAATAATCGCCTTCCATGATTCTATCACCGTTTTTAAACCATTGGACCAATGGGAGTGGTCGGCCAGTAATATTGCAGGGTAATTCAGCATCCTCTTTCTCATACACATAATAATTTGGTGACGATAAAACAGTTTTTGGAGGAACTGCATCAAGCAAAGAATTACAGTATTACTAACATGATTACGATGACAGTTGTAGCATTTCACAACCACTTACCATGAACATCTATAGTAGCGGAAACATCGACAGAATCTTCTCTATTTTCAGCTCGACACTGATATGTTCCTCTATCGCTGTCTTCAATGTTCGATATTTGAAGATTTCCTTCCCCTAAAATGGAGAACCGGGAAGTTGGAGACCTGTAAGTTTTTACAAAAGAACAAAATTGAAACCTGATTTTGCTTTGCAAAGAATGTGAATTCAGTTCCAGCCATCCAGACACTTTGACTTACTCAACATCGATTGTAACTCCGTCTTTTAACCACGAGATTTTAGGTTGTGGATAGGAAACAGCAGAGCACTCTAAAACAACTGAACTCGAAGCAACAACAGTTCTACTATCTGGGACTGCTGTGAAGACAGGCGGAGTGTCACTGATGTCTCCTGTAAACCGACAGTAAAAACAAAAGACTTGTATCTCCATTTCAATTTTAAGAAAATTTAAAAAAACGCTGGACTACATACCCTGATGAGAACTGAGTACTAATCGACCACTGCCACTTATGAGCTGCTTATCAATATTTGATACATGACACTTGTAGACTCCTTGGTCTTCGTCTCGTAGTTTTGTGATCTCAAGTGATCCTGAAGGCAGGATGGTCATTCTTATTGGATCAATAGCCAATGGTTGCATATCTTTGAACCAAGAAATGTTTGGAGATGGAACGCCATTAGCACTACACCCAAATCTGGCAGTCTGTCCAATCCCAATGCTCATGTCTTCAGGTTCTTCGTCGAATCTCGACAAAGCTGCATAGTAGACATAAATAACATTAATTTAGCCAGACAATAAAGTGTGAAAGTCAAGTAGATTACTTACATGCTGCCTGCACTTTTGCAAAGCGAGATAAAATAGATCCAGTTCCATCTAAAGTAGCTACGCATTGATAGTTGCCTTCTTCAGGTCGAGTTTCTCTTGTTCTAACAATCGATGTGATCAACAGAGACCCATTTGCTAGGATTGATCTGTAATTCCCAGCAGATCATACGTAAGTATTACGCACAAATTCATAAACATTTAAGCTCTCTTCAAGAAAGCGAATACACGACATGTCTTTTAAAACTCTATCTCTCAACTACAACATTATCTCAGCCAAAGACCTCAGCCTTAACAACTGTAGCTTACCTTTCAAACTCTGAGTTTTCCGGGCTGCTTGCGTATCATACACATTTTAAAATGGAACACAATATTTGAATGACTGAATTCACCATATTTACCTTCTAGTATCTCCAATGAACGACAACAGTGCCCCGTCTTTCTTCCATGAAATTCTAGGAAGCCCATCACCTCTCACAGCGCAATCGAGAACCACACTGGCACCCCTGGGAACAATTGTGTCCTCGGGTTCTACAATAAACTTCAACGCATCCACTCCCTCCCCTCCTGTAAGAAAAGCCCTTGTTACTAATTCATAATCCTTTTAGATGAAATTTTATCTAGATGCCTTACCTATGAGTATTACAAACACATAAATGACTACAAATCCGAAGAAAGCTGCCACCGGAAGTCTAGAGAGCATCTTGCATCCACAAGTCACTAAACAGTTGCCTTTTTGCTTGAACTAATCCTACTAAAATTAACTATCTTCCACTCCTGCTGGTCATATCTTCAGTCTTTTCTACAAATGGTCCTAAAAGTATAGCAGTCGTTGTCCATGCAGCGAAATATCCTTTCCACCTTTTCAGAGTATCTTCCACAGTTGTGCATTAGTTTATCCTTGTGCTTCAGTTAAGTCTTGATCCTAATCCCATGTGCTTATCAATTCATAATCAAAATATGTCGGACAATTAACGTCCCAGCATTCCTCCTCATTATTCTCCAGAGCTGCTGCGGTTTCTCACGGAATTGACAGAATGTCTTCTCAATTTCACCCCCATTTTGCTTCATTTCATCTTCTCCTTTGTCCACATTCCACACTTGTCTACAAAGAACAACAACAACATTCATAAAACCTCATCCACCATACACACCTGACCCTATGCAAACTTAAACCATTGTTTACAAACAATCCCATTAAATAAACCCTCTTTAACCGCCGCTGCTCCTTTGTTAAAACCCTAAATACACTCAATGATCCTTTTTTCCCTTCCACAATTCACTGTCACAAGTACATCTAAACACCCACCTCTCTGCAGTGTGTCCAGTCCTCGGAAGATTTCTTGGAAATATCCCAAATTAAAACTTGGTACGTGTCCTCCCGTTGACTGATGAGTACTAATCGATTACTTGATAGTTGTTTACTTTCTTTCTTTTCACACTACAAGAAGAAAGCACCCACCACCACCACCACCACCAACGACACCAAGTAGTCTGTGGACTGCTGAAGGTCTGTTCACACAAAACTTGTGTTTTTCATCTCATCTCTTCACCTTTTGTTCTCAGGCTGGTTTGTTTATGAACAATCCCAGGAAAGTGAGTGTGTGCACCCTCCACACTGACCTGCAAGATGGTGCACAGATGACTGTGTGGGCCACCGACCAAAGGGTGTTGTTTAAAAAGGCTTAAGAAGTTCTGTTGTGTGTGGTGGTGGTATTTACTAAATAATTTTTGTCTGCCACTGCTACTACTGCACACACTGTCAGTCTTCTTTTGGTGTGTGGTGGTGGTGGTAGTGGGGCTCAATAATATAATTTCCGTCACAGATCGAGTCATTCTCACACCACCGAATTTGGTGTTTATAAGTCACCTGATGAGAGGAGGAGAGGTTGGGTTGTTGTAAACAAGAGAGAGGTCAAAGTGTCATGTAATAGATCTCTCGGTGTGTGTGTGTGTGCATAAGAACCAGTGGGGAAAGGAGTGCTGCAAGTCAAGTGTTTGGCGGATGTGCAGCCTGTTGAACTGTTGACTAAACCAGTGGAAGTGTGTCAATTTAATTATTATCTTTGGTAAATTAAATTCAAACTGTTTTTTGGAGAATTAAGTATTAGTAGGATTAAGTGCATCGATTCGACTAGGGATTAGTGAGTTGTCGGTGGTGGTGAAAGTGTTTAAAGGTTTGAGTCAGAGATGGGCATTTTCCCATTTCTATACCTTCACTCATGAAGGCGAAGGCTTCTACCCGGATTTGCCTTCACTCAG
>JAQGAB010001216.1:0-17960 GCA_034696565.1 Isotomurus graminis
GAGCAGCGGCCACAGGGTACGTTGGCAAAGAGGGTACAGGATTTGACGAAACAATTTGATGCTGCGCAGCGACCAAAGGGTACGTTGGCGAAGAGGATACAGGATTTGACGAAACAATTGAATTACCGTAGGCACTGGTGTTCACACTACTTAACACATTTGTAGAACTTTGGCTCCTGCTTGGTGTCAGTGACTGTGGGGGACTCTCGAAAGGAGAAGACTCCGGACTATCCCAAGTACACGAACCCTCCGAATCTCCATCTAAGCTGTTCTCTTGACTTTGATATGCAGTAACGCCACTCGCCATCGACGACGTCCTCGTTGGAGTTGAAATAGAACTTTGATGTGACTGAGTCGATCCCGAAGGATGTCCAGAGTTAGCTGTATGGCTCTTGTGAAGAGCTGCTGCTCCAAGTCCGACAGGTGACTGGCTTGGGAGAGGAAGGGTTGATGGAGGTATAGGGGTAACTTGTGTCGGTAGGCCATTTGGAGGCACAATGGTGCCTTGCATAGGCAGATGTGGAGGAGTTGCGTTATGAGGAAACGGGTGGGTTGGAAACTGTTGAGGGTGATGATTAACTGACCCGTGGTTCGGGGCCGGCATAAACACTTGATAGCTCGGGTAAACAAATGAATAAGTGATCTGTCTAACTGCATCTGTTGGGGGTCCAGGTTGCGAATTGGCAGATTGGGATGATGGGATAGGCTGTTGGACTATTTGAGTAGCAGGACAATATACAGGATAGTAGACGCCTTTTTCAAACTGCTGAATCAAAGAGTAACAAAGAAAGATTAGATATTATCAGAACGAAATACTAAAAACAAATATGAGGTACGTATGTGCGGATAGTGAGGGCAAAGTGTATATCCTCACCCTCACACATGTTAATACGGATTTCGAAAAAACGTTCAATCCGTTTGTTGCATTATTCTTACCTGCGGAGGTATATAGAGGTGATTCAAAATTTGATTTGGAAGAGGTGAAGAAGGACTTGGGTATCCATGTACATACGACTTTGAATATCGTATCAGGCATTCCTTGAAACGATTAAGAACGGTTGAAAGTAGAAAGCGTTGTTCAAATGTGAAGGCTGGATGTTGACTACCAATGGTGTATAATAGCAAGATTTCGTCTTGGGTTATCTCTTCTAGTTCTTCCAGCCAATTTTTTTGCAACAATTCTTCCACGTCAGACAACAATAAGTAATAGGAATTGGCACTATCATGATTAGTCGCTTGTAAAAGAGACAGGTACAAAATTAATTTTCTTCGCTTTGTTTGATCATACAACCACACATCACGTTTTGAATCATTTTCGTCGTCACTGATCCCGTCTCCTTTGTGATCGAGTCTTACTGTACTTATGTCATTAGCTTTAGTATCAGGGGATACTATACTTCTTCCTACGGAAGCTGACTTAGACGATAGACCGTTTTCAACTGGCAAAGATTCCAGAGTAGATTTAGATCCGTCTCCAGTTGATCCTTTCTGTTCAGACTTCAGGCTGATGCCAGGACGGGTGGCAGAAACTTCGTTTACTACAAATGTTTTAATGTTACACTTACTTAAATCTTAAATGGCATTAAATTCTCTTACCACTAGCTACTTGCACAGTATGGTTGGCTGTAGTATTTGAGCAGGCGTTTACTGCCTGCATCGAAATAGCTCCTACATTAGGACCCTCAGTAAGAAACTTGAGGATAGTTGCTTGATCTTGAGATGCTTCACTTGAATGCAACGAATTTGCTTTGCATTCCGCGTCTCTGAGGACATGAAAATCTTTCCGACCAAGATTTTCAATGACGGAACCCAAAAATCTGAGTTCAAAGGGTAAGCTATGATCCAAAAGGGCACATAATAATTCCACTCGGTGAGATGCATTCAAATCTTGGAACCACGCCAGCACATCTTCTTTTGATATCCCCGTCATCTTCTACAACAGAAACTGAGACTTAAAACACTCGTTAATACACAACGTTGATCCCTAATAATAATTTCTTACAATGACGGGAAACGGTGTCGTGACGTCCCTCCTTGTGACCTTGTGAATGAAACTAAGTAGAATCCCAATATGACCAAGGAAAACTGGACTTGTACAGTGACAAGAGTGACAACCTGTAACAATCCATTAAGTCTCTCCGTTAAAACCAATCTTGTTGACCCGGCCCAAACTTCATTAAACAGATTAATATATCCCACTTACTTACTATTCGAGATTCAACACTCAGTTACTTCGACAATGAAACTGTCCACTGCCCACAAAGTTTTAACTTCTGCGTCCTACACTACAATTTGCAGTTTCTTTGATATCCACTTGTCAATTCCAGCTACTGAAAAATGCAAAACAATCGTTTAGTATAAACCCAAGCCTTTCTCAAAGCTACAATACTTTGACCACAAATCATTTCAGCCCCAAATCCCCAAAAACAACAAAACTATTTAATGTCGAATATGAACAAAATCCTTTAAAAGCAACACAACCTCTTGCAGTGTACTATACTCATATCTCAACAACAAATCTCAGCATTTACACAATACTTAATGAATTTACACTTCTCATAGCGCCTTTTACACAGCCAACATCCTGAATTCACATGTTAACAAATCTCCGTCAAGAATCCCTCCTCCAGGTACAATTATTATTAGAACCCCCCACAGGAAACAACACACCGTATTCCATCGTGAAAGATACACCCCTACCACCAAAACAGTGACCCAAATACCACTAAAAAATTCCCGTCACAACCAAACCCCACGCGCACCACTTACATAGTTACACATATCACTTTCACAGCAGCGACACTATCCAAAAACACTTTTCAAAACTCCTAACAAATTCCTATCCTACTAAAAAACTACTAACCCCAAAAAGACCTTTACACATTACACACCATCAAACAACAACATACCTTAATTTGCGCTCCAGAGTGTTTCTCCCTACATCTTTTTGACAAAAGCGAGGATATCACTTAAATGCTTGTCTGCACAGTACACACACAACAACAATCCAGACGCACTGAGCATTAATTTTATCCACCTTCACCGAACACTAAAACATCTTCCCAACAATAATAAAGTTGTTTGAACATCTACAAATTTCAGTGGTTTTGATTCTACTTCCATCCCATTCCATAATCTCCACGCTTCCTCACTATTATTGGCAAGGAGTCGTCTGGTGGTGGTGGTGGTCGTCGTCTTCTCCTCCTGCTGCCTCTTCTGTCTGCTTCTCCCGTACATAAACCAAACCAAATTAAACCCACAAGTTTGTGTTTTTTATCCTCTCGCTTATTTTAAGCGAACCTCTCGCCCTCCACCCGTTCCACAGGTTTCACCCCAACTTAATCCATCTCTCCCATTTAGTAAAAGGTGAGAGGCTAGTGGGCGTCTGGAGTGGTTTGGGAGTGTAGAAAAAGAAACGTAAGGGGATGGAGGGAGTATGGGATGAGATTTCTGCGAGGTTGGTGGCAGGAGGCGGGAATGAAGTCGAGGGTACTGGAAGGCAGTGGAAGGCGCGGCGGATGGAACTCGTCTTGGGTGACGTAGTGAGAAAGCGAATGAGCCACTCCGTCTGCCGTCTTCTCTACTCCTCCGTCATTGTCTCCACGAGCTGAAATTCACCCCACTTAATCTGTCTTATTAAACAGCACATCAAAAACTAATGATTTAATATTAAACTGGAATCCATTCGTTTTTTGCATAGAATAAAAAATGCATGTATTATGATGCTCCTTCCCACTAACAAAATGTGTGCTATGAAACTGATAATGAAAATGTTGAAGGATATTTTAATTCAATAAAGTTCAATCATCTCGCATTTTTTGCATGTTGTTTAATTACTTGATTTTGTTAGTAAAATAAAAATTCAGTTTGGCCTTGTCTTTTAAGTTATACATCAACGCAGTTTTCCTGATTTCCTGATGAATGCAAACCATGATAAGAAATTGGTTGAAACTGAAAGTGGTAACTTGGCTTATTACTAGTATATTACAAGTTATGTAAAGACGCATTTTAAGTATACTTTTAAGTTTTAACACTTGTTGAACACTTGTATGCTCTCGTGCCCTTCTTGTTGGCCCACGAGGTGTTTTAATTAACAGGAGAGATCAATGCTTAATTGGTTTAGTAATTAAATCATGTTAATCCGATGTGACAACGCATGGAAAAACTGGTATTGTCTATCAGTGTCAAGAGAGTAGCTGCATGGCATGAAGATGAATTGCTCTATATATTAATTTTCATATGGTGTGAGCTTGGGCAAAGGAAAATATGGATATGAGATTCACACTCAATGATATAACACAAAGACATGACAGCACAACTAAAATACTCTTTAAAGCGTCTTCTTAAGTACTCCAGTAATGAGCTATGAATATGAATTAATTCTAAAACATGATGTGGGGATGAATTCTTTACCACGCATATATGAAGCATCGAGAACACCTTCTACGATGTATGTAAACTGTAAACGCTGATGATTAACTGATGGGCTTGCGTTCTTCTACATGTTTCAATCTTAGAGGGTCTCTTAATGATTCTTAATTTTAAATTATCTCAAGTCTTACAGCTTAATTGCTGTGTGCATCTCTAACGATCCCATCCCAACATTCCCAACACTTTTGCATTCATTCCGAAATTGACGTGCATCCATCGAACTTAAAACTCTTCTTTTACCCCTGAAGAATTTCAGGTATCAAGAACTTAATTGGAGATATATTTGTTCTTCATTAATTGCTGGAGACTTTCTTAATTCTGTAGAACCCCATTCAACCACTTCCTCCGTTTAAAAGTATTCCAAACTAATTAGGTTGGAGCTAATGATCATTGCTCCGTAAACAATGAACGGTTGGAATGGCAATAAGATGACTCGTAGCTTCACCGCAGCGGTGGATTTGGGGAGACGGGGTTCCTTTGATGTCATCAGTAGACTTCGAACTGGATCTGGGGGGACACACTACTTTTCACGGTATACTTATGCAATTTGCTCTTCATCCTTTTGCAATTCATATCACACATTCATTCACTCATTTAAGCCAAATGCCAAGCCAAGTTGTTAAAATTATGTTTTTCTGTCAGAGGTCGAGAAAGAAAGGATGGCACTTGCGTCCCACCAGAAAATGTAGCAAATGACTTGAGTCTTGCAATACCAGAATTGCCAAATGGAGAAAATGCAGCACCAACGACTTTGCCGGAAGAAAACCTTCTACTCCAGACGGCACCGAGAGAAAAAAAGTTAAAAAGCACGACTTACATTTTGCCTATGAACATTCCACTGAAAAGGTTGGATGAATCAGACTCTCGAGTGTGGCAACAACATGGAAAGTAAGTTACTCAATTGTTCATTTTGTAAATGATACGGTTTTGGAAGAAAAGTTTGTTCTTTTATACGAACTCTAGCAACCATCTTGGGCTTGTACTATCAGCGTTGTATGCAAAATTACTAGTTGTATGCGGAACTGGATTTTCTTTAGCTGAAGTTATATCTTCTTACATACCTGCAGCGTTTTATGACGTGAGTGTACTCAAGACTTAAATACTGTTGCATAATAGCATAATGCCCCAGTGAATTCATAAAACTGTGCAATTGAAATCTTGTCGAATTGCTTTCTTAGGGATTTTACTTATACTTGTACTTTGTCAGCATATTGTTCATGACATGCATTCTGGGAAATGTGATAAGGGAGAAGGCTCACAAGCACGCAAGAAACTTTGCACACGGTAAGGTCTCAAGTCTCAACGGAGCTTAGTTGATTGAATCCCTCAAATGTTTAAAAATTGTAGGCGTTAATTCGCTTCGAGCCAGAAGGAATAATCAGATTCCGAATGGTACAAAGCTTGACAAAGTCGACGCAAATGACGTTGAGAAGAACGATAGTTTGTCTTTATCTGAAACATCAGATTCTTTACCGTCAACGCCAACAATTCCCTCCAGAACTCCTCCTCAAGAAACTCAAAATGTTAAACAGCACATTGCTGAGTTCGACATTATTCTTGAGAAAAAAACTAGAAACAAGGAAAAGGGAACTCACTTTGGAAGCTTTTACTTGGTATGAACACAAATCCTTGAGCTTCAGTCATAATCATTAATTACTAATCATCATTCCTAATATGTCCTGCCATTGGTTTGGTTTCAGAGAATGGGAGCCGTAGGTAAGACCACCAAACCTGACCTACCCCAACCAGAATAACAGGTTTTTCATGAATTACATTTCTAACTTAATGTTCCAGCCTTCGGTGTAGGAAGCATGATCTACAGCGGACTAGAATTCGGACAGTACTTCGAGTTGAAACCAGAAAACGAAAAATGTCACAGTTACATGATCGCACTAACTCCAACGGTGCGAATGATCTTCACCTTCATGCAGATGTACTTTATCTTCCTCAACTCTAAAATGGCAGTGTCGAAGGTCTCGCTTGCCAAGCAGTTTGGACTTATGCACATGATCGGAACAAATCTCTGCGTGTGGCTTAATGTCCTCGTGCAAGAAACGAAGCATGAGATCTTAAATTTTTACAACCCTGATAATAAGACCATTTCTTTTCGTTATGAAAAAGCTCATAAAGCTTACTTAAATATTCCTGACGAATCAACGAACCATGGGTTGGACTCCACTAATGACCCTAGCCATGAACACTACGCAGACAACCCGGACTTTGAATCTGAAATCCACGACAGATTCCGACGGGGACTGAAGGGACCCCATTCAATGTACGAGTGTGGGAGGAACAACATAATGGGGTCAATAGTTCAAGACGCCGCTCCATTTCTCTTCCCCTGCACTATTGAATATTCCTTAATCTGCGCTGCAATATGCTACGTCATGTGGAAGAGTATGGCTAAGCGAAGGACCGCTCGTATTCATCGAATGAGCCAGATTAACTCTCCCTTAGTTTCTCCCTACGTAAAGCTTTGCAATTTAAATAGCTTTTAACTTAATTTACTCTTACTCTTACTCTTAATGATGTTTATCAGGGAACGATAGCTTCCCGATCTCCCCATCACTACACCGTTGACTGCAACAGAGCCAACAAGGGTCTCTTCGTGGGAATATTCTTCCTCGTCCTTACAATCATGAGCATCATTGTCAACTTGGTCCTGGACGATAAAGAAGACTACAAAGACTTTGCTAATACTGAAGTGAACATAACTGAAATAGTTCTGTATACTTCTGCTACCATCGCAGTTATTATGGGAATGTGTCAGGCAAGGAACAATTAACACGAATCTCTAAATCCAAGACAATCAAATCCATTTAATTCACAAACTATCTGCAGGTCCGAGTGCTCCGTTACGCCAAACAACGCAACCTGGAACTGGACAACATCCTCCTAATCGTGTCCCAAACAGGGTCCCTCATATTCAACGTCTTCACCATAATAAGTGGTCAATTTAAAGGAGAGAAACTCGTGTTAATCACTGCATTAACCAAAGTAATCCAACTCCTCATGCAAACCTTATTCATCCTGGATGCAAGCAACAGAGCTGCAGCGACCATCGAACAAGCCAGGAGGAAACCCGGACGGGAAGTCGTCACTTTCCTCCTCGTCACCAACTTGGCCATGTGGCTTATCAACGCCCTCGAAAAGTCCCGTGGAGAAAGCCACCCTTCCCAACTCCAATTCTACGGCGTCTGGGGATGGACCATTATCACACACATTTCCATGCCCCTCGCCATCTTCTACAGATTCCACTCCACCGTCTGTCTATGCGAAATATGGAAGAAAGCATTCAAGCTAAAGAGAAGTTAATAATAAGTCTATGAAAAAAATCATTTCTGGAGAAAGTCTTCCACTAATAAATTGTAAGCATATCTAATAATTGTTGGTCTTATAATAAATCTCATGTTGAACTTATGATTGCCAATTGTACTGTGATTGATTTATGTGTGTAGTTTAGTAAAGAATGTGACTGAAGTGTAGGGAGGGTGTGGGTGAGTAGTGCGGGTGGGAAGAGTTGAGAGGAGGAAGGAGACAGTTGGGCTGGCGAGCGAAGGAGAGAAAGTTCGGCTGGCGAGTTGGCGGCGACTTGTTTCCTTTTGTCTTCCACATCCTCTGCATTCGTTTTCACTTTATTCCCTTTTATTGTCACCACCACACGCGTCGACCACACTGGACACCCTCCTTGAAACTTCATCTCTGGTAAGTTTGATAAGCAACCAAACTTATGGTATTCTTCAACCAAGACAGATATTGAGCCCAGTGACCAGGGTATTCGTTTCATTGTATTATTGAACCGCATTTGGGCCAAATCCGCAGATTCTTGAGGCAGATTGTGTTTTTCTTAATCTTTTATAGTGAGAGACGCTGGTGAGTGGGGAGGATTTTGAAGGAGTGCCTTACAAACATGAGTCATCATATTTTTGGGAACACAAATTCAACGGTCCATTGTTTACCTGAAGAGGTAACAATTAAACGCTTTTGATGGCTGAACTGATGATAATGATTGTAGGGTTTGTAATATATTAATTTTGGCTTGTTGGGGGATGTTTTTAAGGTCACCGTGATGATTTTCAAGATGCTTGAATTCCAAGATTTGAAAAATGCTCGAGAAGTCTGCAAGCAGTGGGAAGGAATTATTACAAGAGATTTTCCAATGGGCGTGACGGTAGATGACAAATTAAGTGGTAATGTGCACTTTGTACGGAAGTCAGTCAAGAAAAGAATCACTGTTGTGAATATCCGGGAATTTACGACAATGTATGCTCTTTTCGCGAACCAGCGGGTTAAGCTTCTCACCAAAATTGAAATTAATGGATTCGTTCATCCCAGTTTTGTATGCTGTATTATTCCAAGATTCACGAATCTTCAAGTCTTAATCATAAGAGGAAATTCGTTTATCAACAAACTAAGCTTTGACTTTGACGATCAGAAGACTGTTCTTCCGAACCTGAAGTCGTTGACTGTTTGCACGCCTTACAGTCCATGTCGGGAAAATCCTACTCAAGCATTTGTATGCAGGGACACAGAATTGCAGTTTGCTCGAAATCTGTTTTTACTCCTGTCAAATATTTCGTGTCCTGTATTGGAAACCCTCATTATTGACGGAGATGTCGACCAGCTGCGACTTCCATCCGAAATAGACTGGAAAAATAATCTACTGCTGAAATTCGTTGGAGCGCACAACAAAACACTGAAGAATATGTTGATTGGTGAAAGCAGTATTTTGAAAATGGGTCTCCTGGAAAATCCGAATTCGCCGTTTCCTCAGTTCAAGAGTTTGCATGTGTCTATTCACGGGAAGAACGTTTTGCGACTCTTGGCAGTATTGCCCGTGGATGATTTGGACTGGTGTAAAATACTCCGTTCTCAAACAGAACTAGAATATGTAAATGTGGGAATACTGTGGTTTCCATTTGTGTCTATTGTTTTGAACAAATTGCCCACAACGCTGAGGTATGTCTCGATTTACTGGAACTCAACGCTTCACGGTACTTTTAACGCAAGTTTACTGTCGACCTTAACTAACTTGGAGCAGCTGGAACTAACCTTTGATGGAATGGGAGTGGAATTACTCGTCAACTACGAAACGCTGGCTAACTGTACAAAGTTAAAGGTGTTCTCAGATATGTCGAAAGTCAATAAGTCAAATCATTTTCCACTTAATTCTAAACCTGTTTCTTTTGTTGTATAGGCTATAGTGTTGGAGCAGATTATGGTCCCATTTCAATTCGTAGAATCTGTTCCAACGCTCTTCCCTCGTCTGGAAATGCTGTACCTGTTTCGATGTAGCAATGCAGAATTTGAAAATCAGGAAGAGCAACTCCCTGCAGTCCCTCCCGATGAATTTGGAATAACACCATTGGCTCTTTCTCGCGTATTCAATATGAGAACGTTGGAGTATCTGTTTGTTGTCGCTGATGACTTTCTTGCCCCGGAGACAACAAAACGTGAAATGATAACTTGGCTTCTTGATAGTGCGCGTTATGATCCAACGACAAATGGTTACCACATTGGCTGTGAACCAAAGTACCCTCACCAATACCCTGACCAGTTTCCAGACTGAAACATATCAACTAATTGAACTTAGCTACTAGCCATGATGTTTTAAATAATTAAAGGTTGCCTTATTGGGCTTTGTTTTAGCTCGTGGAGTGAAATAAATCAAAATCTTTTATTTTTTCTCTTCCGTTAAGCTCAGATATTTAATTGAATGGTCTATGCTCTATCGCTCTTCAGCCTTTCGCAGATGGCAATCAGTCCATCAATGAATTCCAGAGAGCTATCAATGATCTGATCTGGGGGCAAAACGAATCCGTATCTTCCAGTATCTCGCATCTCAAAGGTGTAAGCGACATCGGTGTCATGAGTTCCCTTCATGTAGTCCACGCTAGCTCCACTGGCAACATCTGCAGTTATGGAATGTTAAGTTAGACACAAGTCGAACTGAACGGTACTATTTAAACTATAATAAGTAATATTGTAACTTACAAAGAAGCTCAACAATATTTCCTGGAGTGAATTCGGTTCCAAATCGCTTGGCAAGAGCGGCTTTAGCAACGTTTCCAATAGTCATGTGCTGGTCATGATCAGGGACACGTCCCAAGTTAGTTCCGTACGGAATGAGGATAAGTTGAGAGTAGCTGTGAAGACTCAGGTAAAAATCGATCTGTTCTTCACGGTGAATTGAATCAAGTAAATCAGCAGCAGCTTTAGTCTCAGGCTCAGAGAAGGCACTTTTTCCCATGTAAGTATCACTGCATGGAGAGGAACTGGAACCTCCGGCTGAAATTTTAGGAGATTAGTCAGTTCCAGCACGATTATTTTACAGGAACACAATGAAATTCTTTATCTTACTGTTCCATCCAAATCCGAAGTTCCTGTTAGGATCAGCACCGAAGCACAGACCGCTGGGGGATCCTAACGAACACAGCAGAAAAAAGTTTAGCTTTACGAATACCTTTTGCAGAAAAATCCTGTTGCATTATATATTGCCATATGATCTTACGGGTCTTTCTCCAAAGTCTGTCACTTGTTCGGCTGAATTCATAACTATAATTTGGTGAAGTTAGAATTAGTATTTTTTTTACACGACTGCATGTCTGAATCTTTACAATAGAGCGGAAAGATTCTGATTTTCTTACCCGTCAGGGTTCATGACTGGGATAATGTAAAAGTTGAAGTCATCCAGAAGGTACTGTAGGCTTCCATTCATAAGTTCGTTAATAGTGTAGGTGCAAATGGCATTCGTAATCCATTCCCTGGAGTGAATGTCTGCAACAGAAGATATTCGTTACAGCGAGTGATTCGCATATTTAGTTGTATACTTTAGAAACGGTCATTACTGGCATCGAGGAAAATAACTGGCTTTGCAGAGTTTCCCTTGTTCAGCCTCAAAACCCTCAAATCCCTTCCTTCGTATGAGGTACCGTAAGAAGACACGCTAGCGACAGTTGAATTGGCACTGACAATCTCATCCAAGAACATAAGGATCTGTGAAAAAAATACATTTTGTAATGCATTGTAAATTATAATTAAACTGGTAAAATTCTCTACCTCTTCATAAGGATAGTATGCAGTCCAACTCAATTTAGGGCTGGCATTAACGTTGGACATAGCTTCAAAGTCAATCAAGCTGAAAATTCATCAAAAGGTAAGTCTTCGACTAATTCAAAGAATGACTATAGTACAAGTGTGACAGCTACCTTTGGACGTTGTTGATCATCTCGTACATCTGGAAGTTCTTTGACTTAATTCCAGCAACAAGGTCGACCTGAAGATGAGGTGGAATCATAATGTCAACTGGAAGTCCGACTTTCCTCACACCCTTCCAGAATTGAACCTATCGTCCACATACAAATCAATTATTAGAGTTTTAATAAGGGGCATAACGTATGGAAGATTCTATGTCTCATTAGGTTCAGCCCGTTGAACTTAGGGAAGAACCTCTGGAGATTCTCAACCTACCCCTGGGTTGTTTTCCTGGAGATCCAGAAGAATTGCTCGCTCTTCTTCATTTCTGGGGGTGATACGGTACACCTTGTAGTTTGAATAATTGACTTTCTCGGCTACGGCCAAAGCGACGAAGCCCAAAAGCAGCAAACAGAACTTCATTTTGACTTTCACTTAATTCCAACCTGACTGGATCCAGAAGCATCTCATTCCTCACTTTTTATGCGTTTCGTTACAAAAGCGGTTTGATAAGTGATGATAAGTGGTTAATAAGATCACAAAACTCGATACACATAGATGATGATGATATTACACAGACAAACATTCGTACATGTTTGACATGATCGATCAAAATCGAACATCACGTTTCGCAGTGATTATGTCCTATTTCAATGCATAAGAATGCTTATCAATAGTCAGGTAACTCGATCTCGGAGTTCGGACTTTAATACACAGGATAACCACTTAATATAATACTTTTTTATATGTTTCCTTTTGAACTATTCTGTCCTCGTTCCTTCAGCAAACAGTTTCATTTCTATCTTGTGTATCTAAAATGTTTCTGATTATTTCTTGATAAACATTTCACTCATAACATTATATTTGCTTTTGCTTGTTGACGTAGGGAAAACATGGTTTAATTATGCAAACAATTCAAACTGTCAATTCCCAATAGATAAAGTACAAAATGTGATTTCCAGATGATTAGAATTTGCACACGAGTCTAATTTATTGACATTCCATCATTATTCCACCGAGAAACGTAATCCCGCAATCGATCTTTGACTTTACAATTAAAAAAGCGAATACGTAATCACACTAATCACACATCTCACACGTCGCTGTCTGCGTTTAAATACTCTAATAACTCTGACAATATAAAACGATTGTGTATATACAACGCTTTAGCTAAATCATGAGGCAAACCAGGAGTTCTTTGAATTCCTAAGAATGCAGTGTACAGCTTGTATTTATAAGTAATCTAACTTATAAGTAATTTAAGTATTGCTATATGTTACAATAATTGTTACAGAGTTTTAATGAATGAACTTTTTCATGTACGCTAAGTACATGAAAGTATGCCGAAATGACAACGGAGTCAGATGGAGGGACTGGGGCATGGTAAGATTCAACATAGAAAGTAAGCATGCTGTTTTGTTATGAAAACCGCGAAAAGGAATCCCTCGCTTTCTATCCGTTGCACCATTTTTGCACAACAATTCACGAATTGACACTTCAAGATTCAGTTCGTGTTTACTGTTTTCTTGATATTTAATATTTAATCATTTTTAATCTTCTTCATAAACTAAGCCAGTGCGAGAGTTCTGTTTTGCCAGCACAGTGTTTAATATTATTCTCCTTGCCACGGAATAAGGTATGCAAATTGACGATACACAAATTTCATAGAGAACATACATGTCGAGATAATTAATACATTTGATTTGGTTTGCATTTTAAGGCATTGTAAGCCATGAAGAAGAGAGACTTTTCTGGAGTCACTGCGAGGAATCCCGTGAGGGCAGTGCATAACGCGAGATTTGAAGGAAATGTTACCATTCAACGAGGAGTGTCTCCTGGTGTTCATCGCAATCGAATTCGAACAGCGACTACCAAATCGGAGACGGAGGAAACGGTACCCTCGATGCAACCTGGTCTTGGCGGTGTTGGTAGTGGAATTCTTGCTGCGGCAAATCGCTTTCCGTTTTCATCTACTCCTACGGGATCTCCAACTCAAGGAAATACCATTCCGTCTAAAGACCTTAACAAATCTTCCAATAAAGTCAATTCATCAGTGAAGGAAAATACCAAGAAACCTATTAATAATCACAGAGGCAAAGCTATGAATCCTCCAGTGACTATGAGCAAAGTGAACTTCGATGAAACAAACTTATCCGATACAATTTCTCCGATAAGGGGAAACCGAAGGAACAGGGAAGTTATTGTGACTCAACAACAGATTATGAAGGATCGAGGAATTGCCGCAGATGATCGAAATGACATGTCTCTTCTTGTGCCATCCCAGAATATGTTTCCCAATCCTGTGAACCTGATGGAAACTCAGTTAAGTTCGACTTGGATTAGTGAGAACGGTGAGAAGAATCATGATAAACCTGTTGATGTAACGAAACTTCCATTCCCCTTCCCTGTAATGAGTAACTTTGACTCTCTGGATCGTGATACAATGATTGTGAGCAATTTGAGGTTGCTTAAAATGTACAGATACGTAAAAGTAGAAAACGATAAACTCATTGAGATTAGAAGAAGCGGAAATACATTTGGAAAAGGACTCAAAAAGAAAAAATCTGAAAATATTCCTAGCTTCGTTTTTACTAGAGTAAGTGTACTCCGTTACCTTTAATATTTCTGACTGGCATTGTCAATTGTAACTAAGCTTGTCGTCTTATTGTGACAGGGGATGTTTTCTGCTCATAACACCACAGCCTTCATACACGCTTATCATCTTCTGTTTGAATGTTACAACCCCCACGAATGTGAAATTGAGTTTCGAGATGCATTCGCTTGGCCAGTTTTGGAAAAGAAAGTTGAAAGTGCGTTTCGTAGAGTTTCTTTAAAGCTCCTGAAAAATATGTTGCAGGTAAGACCAACTGCCATATTGTTTTATATGTGAAGATATGCATATTTAATTACTAATTTGAAACAGGCTCATCCTGAGCACTTTGTTCACACCAAACCGGAGGCTTTAGTTGGCCTAATCAGCAAGCCTGGTGGAGACAGATTCATTCAACTTACAGAGTCTGTAATTGAAGTAGTCTTGAGTAGAGTTATCTCGGAGATGGGAGGTAAGACTAAAAGAAAGACAGAAAGTGCGTTCACATTATTCAGGTCATCGGATTGACTGCAGAAACTATTTGTTGCACATAGGGAGCAGCTTGCCAATTATTGAAAAACCCAAGTATTCAATGGATCCTGAAATAACTAATAGACAAGTTTTGCACTTAAGAAAAACAACCCAGTGTCTTGTGTCTCGATCGTATGAAATATTAGAAAGATCGAATCGGGATGATTGTTCACTGAATAATAAACTTAGGTAAGTAATTAAGAGGACTTACTTTTATAATGCGTGTCTCTACAAGTTGTACCTTCTCCTTTACAGCTTGTTTGCAAATCGAGAAGCAGACTGGGTGTCGTATGAAGACAATCTGGTACTTAGCGCTGAAGAACTATTGTCTGAAGTGCAAAATCAGATTGGGTCTGAAGTAGAATTGAATAACGAAGTTGAGGACTCTTGGTTCAAAGATCTTGGAAGCATGCTTAAAAAAGTTAATCAGGAGAATCTCGACATGAATATCGGTAATGTGGAGTAATATGTAGTATTGATAGTTTCACGATGTACTAATCATAAGTCACTTGTCTCTGTAAACTAGGAATCGAAAAATTGCTCTTAAATTGTGCTGCTGAGAGCTCCAACACTATTAAAAACTTGGAGGGTGTGCTGCTGGATTTCAGACTACTGAAATTTATTCTTGGCATGGATAGAAGCAAACGACACACAATTGATGGGAATAAACTGTACTTCCATCCGGTAATTAAGATTAATTAATTATTTGTAATGCTGATAACATAACTTTTGCTTTTTAACGTTTTTCTTACAGGTTGATGATAATCCGGCTACCCTAGCTAATTTCTATAATTGCGTGAGCACTGTCGTAGACAGCGTACTTGCAGACCGTTATTTGAATGGACCAACGGACAAGAACATTTTGACTGAGTTCAAAAATATTGATTTAAAGTTCCAGTATCTGAAATTAATTGAACAGGAAATGAGGAAGGCGGATAACCCAGATTTGGAGTTAGAACCCCTGAGGCAGGATTTGGATTCAACCTTAAATGTTTTGAAAGCAAAGTTAGCAGGCATAGATTGGTCTTACTACTCAAAAGTGTACGATGAGAAGCTGACGAACTTGCTAGGAGGAAACTGTCTACTCAATCAGGTGGACTTCCAACGACAAACCGGACTCACGCCAGGAATTACTAAATTTCTTTCCGTGCGGACTGTTCAATGTTCATCTGATGTGACAGGTAATTTACAATTACAGTTGACATATTATATCTTGATATTATAAAATCACCAACTTTCTTTCAATTGTGTCAGATGGGAATGAGTCGGTCGCTTATCATTCGTCTGTACTGTCTCAGCGCTCATCACATACCGCAAAAGTTCACAATGAATCATGTAAACTTGTTCAAAAATATTTCCATTCGGAATGTCAAGTTTCTCAGGCATCGCAATACTATATCGAAAATGGAACTCCGACTACATCAAGAAATAAAAATAAACTCCACAAACAACGGGTCTCTTTTGTGGATAAACTTGAACTGAATACTGCAGAAGTTAGGCCAGAAGCGGATAATCTAGCTCCTGCTTATTCTCTTCATATTGAGAATAATAGCTCATTTACACCTGGAGATGCGACATTGTCTGCATCTGCACAATCAAGACTTAACCACATCAGGAACAGCTTGAAAGAAAACTCCCCAAGACGCTTCACCGATTCAAGACATTCAATGGATGAGGATACTGTGGACGGTGAAGCTGTGCATCGAAGAAGATCTGCCCGCTTGAGCAGACTATCTATTACATCGCGCACGTCTGATACCAATCGATCATTATTAGACGATTGGTCTCAAGAGAAAGGAATTATGGACATGGACATGGATGAAAACCAATTCGCGTTTGAGGAGTTGAGCGATGATGAACTTTAGAAATGAGTTCTCCCTAGTCCAATGCGAAAGAAAATGAGGCTTGTAACTTCTTTTGTCAAGTAATGAACGATTTCGCCTTTTGCAGTTCACGATATATGATAATTTAGGTAATGTTTATTGTCATGAATAATAATAATAATAGTTCAAAAAGTAATACTGCTAATAGGCGCTCCGAACGGTTCAGCTAGTACATAATGTTACTTAAATGTCAAATATAGAATGTATCACGAATTCACCATTATTGTCTTTCATTGAATGTCTTGTTCCATAAATAGCCATGCAAAATGTTAGTGCACATGATATTATAGTTACGATATGCCAGTGAAACTTTCTAGTAAGCGTGATTGATATAGAATTATCCAAGTTTTTAACAACAATCCGTGGTAAAGTTTAAGCCAGCAAATCGTAATTAGGAGCTCCCTTTAAATACTTTTCGATGAACTCCTTGTGCACTTGCGGAGTTACTAGAAACTGGCGCACTGCAGTGTCGTCTTTCATAGAATTTCGCCAATTTTCCTAACCAAACGAATAAAATTAATATTAGTATACATTGAAACAAAGTGGTTTTGTAAAAATTGACTTACCAATTTTGGATTTTCTCGCTTAGCAGTGTCGAAATCAAACTCTGGAATGAAAGGCTTGAATATCGGAAGCCGTTCAATCCATGGCCATATCATGTAATCGACCATTCCGGGTTTGTCGTTTCCTACGATTTATATGAAACCTGGCTTTTTTTCAAAAATTGCTACAATATATTTTTATATCATTAAACTGTAATATGTACCATTAAAAAAGATAGTGCCTCGACGAGACAATTCTTTCTCAAACGGAACGAGAGCAGTTTGTAAATCTTTCATTAGTCCACTTAGTGATGTCATCTCTTCAGCTTTGATAGCAAACATAACTTTGTAGAAAAGTGACGTAACCTATATTTATGTCATTTTTCCATGAATTCTCAGCATACATTAACCTCTCAGCCTTAATCAAAATACCGTGTTGAATCTTTCGATCCAAATTTTGTCCAGAGCTTTTTGGTAAGGATCGTTAGATGCGATCGGACGATTTGGATACACTTCATCCAAATAGTCCGCAACAACCAAACTTTCGTAAAGAGTCTTCCCATCTTGTAGTTCGATTACAGGGACCTTAGCCTCTGGGTTCTTTTCAAATAGCCATTCAGGCTTATCAACCAAGTTGCAATTTACAACGTCTATCCTGCAATGTAATATCAAAAGGTATTAGGAATTACAATTTATAGTTTCTTTCTCTCAATTTATATGGTCTCTCATTACTTACGGTATCTCCTTAGCAAGAGCAACCAACATCGCTCTTTGAGCGTAGGGACAAAA
>JAQGAB010001217.1:0-17955 GCA_034696565.1 Isotomurus graminis
CCGTCGTACAATTGAATAATGTTATCCGGTCGACATACAGCTGCTTTTTGGCAATCATTCGACCAACAAACTGCCCTCACACTCTTCACAATACTCTGTTAATCATTTAACATTAAGTTCGTGTTACTTTCTTAAATTATTTCAAGAATTATTATTATTTGGCAATTATGTAAGAATTCAACTTACCTTATCTGATGAAGAAGTAGGAGGAAGTAAGGACGCCGAATGAATCAGCCGCATTGTTTAAAACAGTCACTTAATCTTAACAAGGGATAAGACAAGACGTAATTGTTACTCTCTTCAGGGAGATTGTGATAAGCAAGTAATAAAATAATGTCTTAAGTGATCGAGAGGAGACACAGACAAAGTGAAAATGGTATTTGTTTGGCAGAGAGTTGCTATGGAAACGCTGTTTGGGTTATTCACTCACTCTCCCAACTCATTAAGTTCCGTGCATTCCAAATTCCACACTGCACGATCTTCCATCTTTCCCCTGAATATTATTAAAGTGTAATCGATATCATCCGTATTCAACTTTAATCTCCTGTTTTCTCCTCGCTCATTCTTATAGACCCGAACGAAATATTCCCTTCCGCCTGAAATGAAAATTAATAACTTGAAAACAAGCACAATAAAGGGGAAATATTTCAGATTATAATTTGGGTTTACCTAATCACTGGGAAGGGACATGAAGGCGATATCATAACTATCTCTTGCGGAATTTACTGGGTTATGCAAAGCGAGCAGCATTAAATCAGCTGTGAGACGTCTTTTCGCTTAAATTGACTAAGAAGAGGCAAATTCATTAAGGTTTTTCTTTTAGCCACGTTTTTATTCTTCAGTTAACCCTGTACAATCATTTGTATTTGAAAAGTTCTACAGTAATTAACAAATTATAAATGAAAAAGATTACTGGCTCTACATATGTTGAGCTCAAAAATCAGAATAAACAAAGCTAGGGAGCTTTCTAAAGGCAAATGCATTCACATCAAGTCCGACCAACATTTCCTTGGATGCGTAAAACGTATCAAATCAGCTGGAAATGAGTCCTTAAGCATTTCGATTGCTAAGCGCTTTACTAGCTACTCTAGAGATCCGTTTCCCTTGGATTCATTCAAGGTCCTCAAGTAAATCATGTAGATATACAAGTACAATCCGCCCAGAGAGTCCCTCGACTCCATCAGTCATGACATGACTCATTTTGGATCAAAGGCTTGTTATCCAATTTCCTACCCTCTCGATGTTCAGAGGATTCGGTACATTTAAGTATGACATACCTTTATATTAAATAATTACCATTAAATGAGGAAAACGTGTGTAGGGAAAGCGTTAATTTTATTGTTACCTCAGCTGGACGATGATGGAGTTTCATGGTTCTGTTGTGAATTTGGAAGAATGCACTAATAAGATTGCTCATTGAGTTAGATAACCGTGAACTATTTCGAATGATTTACTTATTTCTTGGATGACAAAGTCACTTGAAACAACAACAAACCTAAACCCGGGTGATGAATATGACTTTAGAAACACAAGTGGGGCTTAATGAGATTTACTTTGTTCACTTGGCTTTTCATATGAAAATTACAAATAACCCAGTGCAAACCAACTGGCCGAGTCGAACAATAATTACTTCTTGGCGTCTGTAGTTATCCGCTGTTTCAAACATGTAAAGACAATTCATTTGCATTGTTAACATTACAAATCTTGGTTACATCTTGTGCATCTAATGTAATTTCTTTTAGACCGGCTTTTTATTGCATAAAGAAATTTCGTCTTTGATTTGGTTGGGATTGTCTGGGTTTAAAGTAGATTATAGTAAAATCACCCGGTACACTTCAAACTTAAAAGTCTAAACTAAATTAAATGTAACAACAAAGGCACTCAAAACTAGTAGACAGTCGATTTGGTGTGTGGGACTTTAACTCGGCATCGAGAAATAAATATTATAATATTATAATATTAGTACCGGAACTGATGTGAATTAATTAATGCTGTGTACGATAGGATTAATAACTTTGTAATTTTAATGATAAAATATTCGTCAGTAATACCCAACACAAAGTGTATCTCATGTTCATTTATTCGATACATTTTTAATAAACAAAACACATGCAAAAACTACTCATTCTGGAAATGGGATAGATAACCATTCAGCTTTGATCTCGAACTTTCGTGTTGCTTCCGCTCAAGTTTGATTATCACTTGCAATATTTGTGGGTATACGGTGATGGGGGTTTAGACGTTCATGCTCTTTTACTTATATGGTGTGTTACTGCAATGATCTGTGACGATGATTCTCTAATACCGTGATAGCCTCATGAACATTAATGTGAATTTGTTTAATTCATATGCAAACAAATTCTACTACCATTAATACAAAACACAGCACCTCTGAGAGCTCCGAATTCTTAAGGCAAGAAGCTATTGAAACCTATAAAAAAGCACTTGAATTATGGATGACGAAATACAGTTTAACTTTAAGGACAATAAGACTTTCCTGGTACAAGACACGGCTTGCACTTTTCTGCACGAATTTCCGCCACCTAAATTATGTACATTGAATTAACTAATTAATTCCAATTTTTGTAACACTAATTACGTTGTATGGAAGGTGATAGAAAGTGGTATCATTGGCACTCGCAATACGAAAAAACATATACTGTGTGAGTTTGTCTACCCCGTATCTTCCCCCGAAACAAAGCATACAGTGTTATTAAGATTACTTTGGGTTTACAATTGTGATCAACATAATCCTCTTAATACAGTGCTTGCAATGCTGAATGGGTTGATGTCGAGAAGGGAATTAAGTTTCGTATGACTGTTTTGCAATTCATGTACCCCCAATCAGCTGATTGCCAGACTCTTGAGAACCTCTTAAGAATTAAGCAAAATCGAAGTCTTGTACAAGCGACTAAAAGTCTACGACGTATTGTATTCCCTTCTTTATCCAGTTCCACACAAATTCATAAGGAATCCACATTACTTCACTTTAAGTCTTTACTCCGGAGTCATCCTTATGAAATCGTATAAACAATCATTAAGCAGATTCCTGTGCTAAACAGCTTAATAAACAGTCAACTAATAGAAAGTCGGCAATACTATACACTGCCAAGAAACACTCGAAATGGGTGCGTTCCTTCTCCATTCAACAATTCCTCAGCTGCCTGGAACTCTTCAAATGAGCTGGAACTGAGTCCTTTGGCCACTCGATTGCTGTGAGTTATTCTAGCTAGTCTCTCCATGGCTCCGGAATGTTTCACTTTTGATCGGTTAGTGTCCTCAAGAGACTCAAGTCGAACTTTAAGGACACTCCGACCAAAGGGACCTTTCACAAGCTTTCTGATCCCTCCACTCGTCACCTTAAACACAATTAATTCTCACAACCTTTCATATGATTCAGTAAGGGTTGAATTAGTCTTACATTGTTCCAATCTCCCCCAACAATCTGCAGATAACTTAGACTCATCTTAGAAAGAAAGCTCATCATCCGATTTCCCATCTTCTCTGTGTCCGTAAAATAAAACGGATCCCTCACATCGGAGTTTAATCTTAACTTCATGAGACCTAACAGAGTGTTTAAAAGAAAGCTACTGATTTACGAATCCTAATTTAAGTCTAGAAGAGTCTTACATTTCAGTTTAAGAAATAACGGAGATTCCAATGGGCCAGGTCCGAAGAAAGCTACCTCTGGAAATCCTCTGTGAGAAGACAGAGAAAGTTCTTGCAAAAGAACCTTCGTACTTATGACTTGGATCAGATTGCAAAGTTGCACGTGGTTCCAGTAATTCCCTGTGTGTTCAATAAAAGTCAGCCGTGTTAGGTTAGGAAACCCAGCGTCCAAGAATGAAGGCTGGAATGTCCACGGGGAATCTCGAGTGATGAAGTGTGCCTTTCTGTAAAAGATTTTGAGGTCCGTGACAGTTGTACGGGGTTCATCTGGACGAAACAAACATTCAATCAGCTCTTGAGCACCCTCAATAAGATTGTCTTCAGTTGATAAGACTGCATTTATCTTTCTCAGTTGTGGTAATTGGAGTGTCCCAATAGTTTCCGGATACTTTGAGCCTTCGTGTGTCCAAGAGTTAAAAATATCAAAGTATACTTCCTGGAGATTTATGAAACCTTCACGTGTCACCAATTCGGACATTCCGTGGCCAGATCGGATCCTTTGTTTTAAGTCTTCTTTGGTTTCAACTGGAAGTGTTGGACAATTCAGAACTTCATGGACAAATGAGGAGCTGACGTTCTCCAGGCAAACTTTCATGTTTGAAAGCAATTTCTGAAAAAACTGAATGTCTTGTGGACTGCATGCATCCATTTTAAAAGTTTTCCGGTCAAGATCCCATCGTTTAAGGTGTTTTAAGTGACCTTCACTTCCTAACCGGAGAATGTATGGATAACATTCGTCGTTTCTCTGATTAATTGAACTGTGTTTGAAGTAACTTCTTCCAAGGTGACTGGCTCCTATTGATCTGGTGACTTTCGTGACTTCCAGTGAAGGACACAGCTTAACCAATTGAATCAAGTAGTCTCCGCAATCGTGTTCGTTATGTACATCAAGTCGCTTGATCTTGAGGTGTGGCTCAGTGAATGGAAGTCTCGTCTGTGACTTGGATTGATTCCCTGAATCCGTGTTCTTTGTTGCAGCAAATTTTAATTCGTGAATGTAAAGCTCTTTTAGATTTCGGAGTGTTTGAAAGAACTCAAATTCTTCGTTCACTTTGCAGCCAAACATTCTTTGAACGCGAAGTACATGAATGTGGGGGCAAAAGACAGTCAACAGTGTCTGAAAGTGAAAGCTCTGTTTGTAGAAATCAGAAGCGTCCTGAGATTGGTCAAACCAAATGGGCGAGTTTTCAATGAAAAAATTGGAGAATGGAAGACGAGGGGCAGATTCTATGAACTTGGCCAGTGTTGACCAGTGAAGGGTAATCTGAACGTCTTGTAATGCTTCTGGAAAAAAAGTGGACGTGTTGACGAAGGTCTTTGCAGCTTTGGACACCAATCGCAGTTGCAGAAGCGTCGATAGGTCACATTGGGAGATTATCGTGTGGATAACCTTAAATTTAAATATTCACTGTTAAGTATGTTAAGCGAAATCATAAGATTCCAAAGTGGTTTTTGAGTTACCTCAGCTGGAAGGTCGAAGAGTTCCATGGCCCTGAAATTTTAAATTTGGATGACTTCAGAAAATACCTTGATAACCTTGTCGTGAAATATAATGATCCACTTATCTTTTGGAATAAGCGGCTTAACCCATTTGACAACTTAAACCAACCCAAAACCCCGTGAAGTAGGAGATAAGTGGGGTTTAATAAGATTTCCTTACTTGACTCTTCATATGAAAAGTTCAGCCAAACGCTGACTGATTGGGAATATAAAAAAGCACGCTTTTCGTTGTTTAAATGCTCTTTGAGATAACAAATCATTTGCATTATTAAAATTCCAAGTCCATTGGCCTTATCAGTTTGTGAATTCAAGAGTATTTCCTTCAGAAGGTCAGCGTGTACCTCTATTGAATGTCTTATTGAGATTAAAGAGTAAGTGAATATAAATGGAGATTGAAACTATAAAGAACCCACAAAGTTTGTTTTATTGTATGTTAAAGATTATGTATGACCTTGTATGTAAGCTTAGTCAGCATTTGCTATGAACACATTATCCGATAACAATCAATATATCTTTCCTAATCCAAACAGACTGGTCAAATTATTTGGTTTCATTTACTATCTCATATTCCCTCCCCCAAAACAATATTAAATGCATAGTGAATAAGTAATTCTTGCACGGTTAAAAAATCACTACCTGTTTATTCAATTTAGGGTGCAAATTTATTTGAAATCTACGCACGAATTATTGCACTAACAATGCAGCCATTTTGAACGCTTAAAGCCAAAATAAAAAAATTCGGAAAAATGTGACCTTTGACCCTTAACTTAATAAACTGTGTCAGGGTTTCTCCCCAGGCTGGATTTTAAGCGGGATACTCATGATTAAGTCGCCACTGCTGAGATGGGGGAGTGGTAGGTGGGTGGAGCAGAGAACAAATGTGAAAATTCCCTATCTCGCTCAATGCTAAATTTCGCGTGCTCCCTATGTTAATCCCCATAAGGAGAGATAGAAAATTGCATTGGGCGAGATACGAAAAATGCATTGGGTGAGATACAGAATTTTCACTTTTCTTCCCTGCTCCACCCACCTACCACTCCCCCATCTCAGCAGTGGGGAGAAACCCTGACACAGTTGATTAAGTAAAGGGTCAAACGTCACATTTTTCCGAAATTTTTTATTTTGACTTTAAGCGTTCAAAATGGCTGCATTGTAAGATCAAATCGAATTAAACGAATACATGATAGGTTAACTAGGATAATGAACCAATTAGTATCTGTAAATAAAATGTTTGACAATTTCAACGCTTACATAACTTATTGTGTGGAATGTCTCGTTTGTCTAATTTGAAATTTGCCAAGTCATTGTGGGAACACATGGGAGCGAAATAACCATCTTTCCTGGCAGGACAGTTTCCAAAAGGTTCAAGACACATGTTGTGTCCAATGCAGTTCAAAAGCTGCGTGTAGAACTGTCGCTGTCTCCCATTATTGTAGGCTCTGCAGTGGTGAGGATTTCCTCGGTACATGCAGCTTAATTGTATTCTATTCGTACAAGTCACTTCAAAGTAACGAATACCTCTACCATATCCAGGAATCTCTTTTCCTTCACACGTACAATTCTCAGAGAAACTCTTGTTTCCAGTTCTTAAACTGGACTTTCTGGTGTCCGAGTTCAGGACCAGCATCTCCCTTTCAAAGAAATGAGTAGGCAACATGCATGGTTGAGTTTCATCGCAACACGAAACACCTTTGGATAAAACAAATAATTTTAAAGTACAACAAACACTTACGTTAATTAACGTATATAACTGCAAGAATACCAAACTAATCAGTACCGTTGTGTCCGAGGAGAATAAACGCAGCTATCACAGCAATTACCATTGCCATCTTTGCCACAAATGATTACTGCAATTACTCGCTATTTAATTCAAAAGCACCAGACGACGAAGGTTATATACCACACAAAAGCCCAAGTAAATATTTTAGTTTGCTTACGAATTAATGCTAGTTTTTGTCCCATTAATAAAAGCGTTCTACGACTTGAAATCACGTTTCACAATCATACTCATTGATGGTTAAACGATTAGTTACAGAATTGGAGCAATTGGTAATCTAAATTATTTAATACGACATGACTCATTCAAATTATTTGATTTTATGGCTTGTTTACATATCCTTTTTTTCTCGATCTAAATTTGTAATACATTTTATATTTACTTTGAATATAAACACTTGAAAGTCGACTTTTAATTTAACAATCTACTTTTAATCCTTGTGTAAGCTTCGTGCAAAGTTGTATTGATAGTATAAGGTTTATGTCATGCGGATTATAATTTAATTCCTAAAACAAATAGGCTGATTACATCAAATTCCCGAATCACACATCTACATACGCATGTCATATAATTTACAAATACTCTATGACTTAAATTGATAACCTGACTATTGAAAATGATACAGTTTCTATTTATACATCCAAACAGTTGCTTTTCACACCAACAGAATGCAAATGAAGTCACTTCCAGGACCGATGGGCTTATTTGCGATTTAAAATTCATGTTTTGAACGTTTCAGATGGGACACGAAAGGGCCGGTAGGTAAGTTAAACTTTATATTAATTTTATTTTTGCTTGTTCTTGGACTTACTTGGACGCCTTAGCCCTTAATTATTGCCGGACGGTGGCTATTTCAGCGTAAGAAATTCTCTCAACAGTTGGAAGAGTTGGAGGACCTAACAGAAATTGTCAGTGTCAGTACAAATGTATGCATACCCCACTAAGCTCCATAAGGGAAATTAACAGCTATTTACGTTAGAGAGTTAAAGGTATTCATAAAACAAGTTGATAAATTCGCAATCGGAAGTCAGTGTCAATCCTCCAGCAATCTGAACGAATACACATTATGCCTAGTTAACAATTTCTTAGATTCCCTGGACTCTTCCTAGGAACTAGGAGTCCCTTCGCTATTCAATTGTTGTGTTATTCTCTAAACACTCTGTTGAGATCCACAGCGTTTTTTGGCGTCCTTAAGGGACTACAACGACCAAACGACTTCGAACAAGCTGTCTTAACCATTTGTATCCTGGATTCAACTACCCTAATGCATTGTCCAGAATACTAATACTATAAAAGGGGTAAGTGGAATTAATTCACTTGTGTTTTCATACGAATGGTACATACAACGAAAGCTCACCGAGTTAAAAGAGAATAAAGTCTCACAGCTCAATCAAAGACAATCTTGAATTCAATGGACTGTTTGGCTAACAGAAAAATAAGTTCAATAGTGAATCATTGTCAGTTTGACAATAAAGTAGTTGACTCTTTCTTTACACTAGCTCGAATACCTTTTGCTCTTATTAATTATTATTACGCTTACGAGTATCGTGTTCATGAATAAGACACAAACACACCTGAATTTAATGAGATAAATGAAACCTTAACAGCATGAAAAATACCCAAAACCAAACAACTTAAAAAACATGTGACAAATTAGGAAAAACCCGTTTCAACTGAGGAAAAAAGAACTCGACCATTTCAAAATCAGTTTTCAAACTATCGAGAAGCATTTACACGATAGCCTCATTGAGAATGTGAGTGACAAGTTCAATCTCTGACAGTTCAATCAAATTAATCTCAATTCGCTGTTGATCAATTGCGCAATAACAAAGGCTTATCTATGAGCACGGGAATTCTGGCCACTATTCAGACACAACTTATCACGAACTCGTAGTGTATTTAAGTTCAGTCAGTTCCCTTGGTTGCTTTCGACATCACTCGTCGTGTCTCTTCAAAATACTTTTTGTTTTTCGAAATGTACTTATTACAAACGGTGTTGCTTACCTTCGGGTTACTAGTGTCATGCCAGGCGTTCTTCTGTCCCCCTCCAGCCGAACTCCTTCCATGCAAATGTTATGACGACGATGGTACGTTGGCCTGTTCAGTTCGAAACGACCCTTCCTGGGATATCAAGGGAACCATGGACAACATCAGTTTACTCTTCCCAGACGACTTTGTGCTCGAGCATTTAGAAATCGCTTACTTGGCTCTAAAAGAAATCCCAGCAGGAGCATTCGAGACAATTAAAGCCAAACATATTTTAATTGTGCTGAATAGTGACTTGGAATATATTCACCCTGGCGCGTTCAACGCGACGTTGGAATATACAACCGGCCTTGCAATTACTGAAAACAAGTTGTTATCTAACGTAGAAACTCCAGATCCAATCTTCAATGTCGTGAGGAAGTTTAAGAAACTTAAGACCTTAAATTTAAGCAAGAACGCAATCAAATCAATTCCAGATAATGCTTTGGCATCTCTTCTTAATTTGGAATATTTCAACATGGGCCCCTCCGGTCAATACAGCCAACTGATGAGAGTTGGAAGCAAAGCATTCGCTGGACTTCCAAACCTTGGCCGTCTGGATTTAAATGGGATTGACATATCAGCTGATGAAATAGCAGAAGATGCATTTGAAGGGATTAGCAGCAATGCAGTTGTCAATTTGCAGAGCAACAGTTTGGGAAATCTTCCAGAGGCCACCTTCAAGCCGTTGTTGAATACAGTAAAATCAGTATGGATTGGTGAGACATATTGCCCTGAACTCGGTCCGTGTTATTATCAGCAATTTGCATGCAACGATGAAGCGTCCCAATGGATTTGTGAAGATGTGGACAAGTACGAGCAAGTCTTAACTGGCTTCTTGTGTACAAAACCAACTTTACTTCCAACCATCTTTGACTACTGCCGGTGGCACAATAACCAAACTGAATTACTAGTCTAATTTATTTTAATACTTATTAAGACCGCATATTAATTGTCTTACGATTTAATGGGTGTCCTTGGCAATTTACTTGTATCTGCGAATGAAACACACCTGATAAACAACTGTAGTTGGTATTGCTATCGTGAATTAATTAATCATATTTTAATCCCATTTGGACTTTATCAATTACGCTCTTTCCTTGTTATCAGACTGAATAATTCTAAAAATATTCTTCATATTAATTCTTTGTTAATTAAAAACGTAAGGAATTTTAAATGTGACTGAGACGTGACTATAAATGAATTCAATTTTCATAAAGCAAAGTACATAAACTCATTACTTTCCATATATCCTTTGTCATACATAAGGAGCTAACTTCATCCGGTTTGATGTGAATAAACCAAACTTATGAATATAAGAGTTTTAAATGTAGTTTTAATCGCTCGTATTAGCAGAATGTACCGTGGGATCAAATGGTGTCTTCCGTAGCATATTATTTGTCTAGGTATTTTTTGCTGTCTGAGAGTTACAAATTATTTGGATTTTCATCATTACAATTACAAGGTCAGGTGTTGCTCCTTTGGGCTTGGAATCAAAGTCGAAGACTTCTTTAAGAAAAGAAAATTACACAATTTCGTGCAGTCCGAAAATGAAAGGTACATTGTCTTTGTATCTCCTCCTTTAATCAAATAATGTTACTCTTCATATCTGAATATTTAATACTCCTTGCTTTCCTTATTTTTTGTCAAACATATGGATCTCGATCGTCCAGGTTGGGTATGAATAAACTAAATCTCTGAACTCAACTGTGGAAGATTATTTAGACTTTTGATCGTTACATATATATTAGTTACGGAATCATTTTTGTAGTTAACACCGGTTATTACTCATCTATATTATTGTAATATTAATACATACCGTGCAATATAAATATACGTACTAATATTATACGAAAATCAATATATAAGAAAGAAGTGTACAGCCTAACACATTCTCGTTTTGTCAACGAATAGTTTACAATTTTAATTTTCCTAAGAAAAGAATCAAGACTAGGCACTTAAGCTAACAGGCAGCAGTCTAAATACTTTAAACATGTTAGGAGATTAACTTATTGAAGTGTGTCAATATGGGAAGAACAATCAAAGCCAACGGAATTTATAGCAAATTAAAAACACTTCAATTTTAAACCTAGACACTGAATTTTAAACCCCTAATATATTCTATACATATTCAACCCATTCACATAAGTTTTAACTGAAATCCATAGCAGCAACAATAAATATTTATCGCTATTTCCATAAAGTATACTTCACTACTGAAGCTCGGGGCTTTTAATCACTCTTTCCCAACTGATCTAACGGCCAGTCCTGAACGCTTTATTTTAATTCCCCTACATCTACATCTACGTGGGGATGAAAAGACCCTTTCATCTATAATCCAGGACATGGGTTCAATTACAAACTGCTCCAAATACAACCTGATATTACAACATGGACAAAAATCGAGATTCTAATAATTCAAGACTCAAATAAAGTATGAATCAGTACCAATTTGTCCTCCTTTTTCTGCCGGCAATGACAGTTAACTAAGTACAATTTTATAAATACTTAAATACAATATATTTATTTTTTATTTATTTATATATACTTATATTACATACTATATATTTGGTTATTATTTGTCAAGCATCAGGTTTAATTATATTGGGACTAGAGAGACGGTTGTACTCGTAAACATCGACTAAATTGATTATTGATTGAGGAGATGATTCCCATAATTTATAATTTATAAAACATTTTCCTCAAATCCAAACTGAGATCAGCCAGCTTTATGTGTCATTTATAAATGGACTAGTACCTCTTTACTTTTGTGTTTAAAAGACAATACGGAGGATGACCACGACGAACTTCATAAGTGTTTTATATTAACTCACATTTGGTCCCTATAATTCCATCAATATAACCCTGTACAGTCACAAATATATTGACCAAGTACATTCCTGTATTATAAAAGTTGAACTGATAAATTCCCTTGTGCTAGTTTCAGTAATGAACGTCACATCTGAACGAATACGATTCATGGACAAGTAGCGTGTACTTCGATTCCTCAAAGTCTTCATACAAGCTGGAAGTGAGTCCCTTAGCCATTCGGTTGTGATGCGCTATTCTAACCAGTCTCGCTCGAGCTCCGCTATGTTTTTCTGTGTCTTCAAGGAATTCCAGTAGACATTCGATGATACTCCGGCCAAAGGGACAATCCACAAGCTTTCTCACCGCTCGACCCGTCACCTTAATACAAAACACAACTTAAAACTTTCGCTAACTTTAAACCTGCAAAGAGGGTACAATTCCTCATACACTGTCCCAATCTCCTCCCGTAATGTCAACATCGGTCAGACTCATCTTGGAAATTAGGCTTATCATCCGATTTCCCATTTTCTGCTTGTGTTCTGAATTTGTGTACCCCAAACCGTCTCCCAATGTTAATTTTGTGAGGTCTGAAGGTGTGTAATAATGAAACTAATTAGTTTAATGTGTCAATATTTTACGATCAAAGGACTTAAATAAAAGCATGTACATACTTTTTAGCCTAAGGAAGATGGGAGGCTCAGATGGGTTGGGTCCGAAGAAGGCTTCCTCTGGAAATCCTCTGTGAGTCAACAAGTTAAGTTCTACCAAATGGATCTTTGTGCTTATGACTTGTATGAGATTGCAAAGCTGCACATGGCTGCATAAAACATCCACTTTATCAGCAAATATTAGCCGCGTTAAGTTGGGAAACCCAGTTTCCAAGATTGAAGACTGAAATATCCAAGTTGTGGGTTGTACGGTGTTTCCTGTTTCATACAAAATTTCCAGGTCGGTGACTTTTGACCGCGGCTGGTCGGGATGGAATAAAAATTCAACAAAATCTTGACCACCGGGATAAAGATTGTTTACGTTTGATAGATCTGCATAAATTCTTGTCAATTTTGGTAACCGGGGTGCCCCGTTATTGGGGAACTGAACATCTTCACGTGGCCAGGAATTTGATGAATCAAAATGAACCTCCTTGAGATTTACAAAACCTTCTCCCTTCAATAACTGAGACATTCCATGAAAATATCGAATTCTTTGTTTGAAGGCTTCTTTGGATTCCACTGGGAGTCTTGAACAATTAAGAACTTCGTGCAAAAACAACGGAGTTACATTATCCAGCTGAACATTCGTGTTCGAAAGTAGTTCTTGGAAGAATTGTATGTCTTGTGTGATACATAAATCCATTTCAATAGTTTTGCAGTTGAGATCCAATTGTTTTAAGTGACCTTCGCTTCCCAATCGTAGAAGGTACGGATGACGATTATTGATGTTACTAAGTTGGGTGTGTCCATAATACACGCTGCCCAGTTGGATTTCCCCTATTGATCTGGTAAAATAAAGCAAGTACAAATGCACAAGAAAGAAGAACGCACGCACGAGTTATGCAATCAAATATTTAGTAGACAAGCTAATTGATAGTGTCGTAGGAGGAAACGTGTGTGTGGGATTCCTCGCCAAAAGCCATTTACTTAATTCAAATGATTTAACTCAAAGGTAAAGGAGAAGAAGAATGAGACGCGGACATTAAGGCTAATGCACATTGAGATGAAATACATGAATTCTATATAACAAGGCACGGACCTTCATCTTTATGCACTTTCTCATAAATCCATGCAGTGTATCAATAATACTGAACAGAAATATATCCAAACAAAACTCTTTATTCCTATTTCTTATACATTCCCACAAGATCTTATATACGGCCCATTTACACTTTCAGGGATAAGTTTCAACTGCTTTCTATAATTAAGTTATTGCATCTCTCCTTTGAAAGTTATACAGTTGTGGAATACATCAAGAAATGGAAGACTTGTTTTGTTGTAAAATGTATTTGTTTGTTGAGTTGTACTTTTAAACAAATTCCAGGTATTATGGATTGTAACAATGGTGCAGGGGCATTCAGCCTAAGATTAATCCGGATTCTCATCGTGTATGGGAACTTGTAAAGAAGGGTGAACGCACTTATTTGGAACAAACTTCTACCCGTAATGCTAACCAAGGTTTGCGTAAATTCAACATTCTCTTTTTTTACTCTTGCAAAATAGAGAATTCCGCATTCATTAAGACTGGCCTATCTCCAGTGGATCACGCTTTAATCTCAATAAGTAGGGTATTTAAAAACTTTCTACAACTGAGGTTTCCAGGCATAAAAGTTTGAAATCTACCTGGTTACTTAATATACTTATTTCGCTGGTTAATGATGAGTTAAATTAAAATCTTAAGGATTATGATGGGAAAAGTTTCTAAGAGCACCCATATTAAAATTTTGCACTTGTGTGGTCCCATTTTGGTTAGTTAATTTCAATCGAATGGTCTTAACTCGAAAAATACACTAGTCTATTCTAAGGACGTCACAAAATACAGGTTGAGAATATTTTGTCCTCAAACTGAAGCTTAATAGCAAGAAAAACTAATGATTAGTGTAATGAAATCAAGTAAAAGTTCGCGCGTTGTTTATGAAATTGCTGGTAAAATTTATAAATTTAACTTTCTTTGCCAAATCCACAACTTGTTGCTCAGCAGTTTTCTACAAAATGTAAATTTTAATCCTTATTTACCAGTGAATTCAATAATCCATAACTTTTGAGTTAATGAACTTAATGCATTTCTAATGACATTGCAAAAAACAATTTTGCAAAAGTGTACAGTTTAGACATCAAAATCAGTAGGGGTATTGATAAATGCCATGGAAAACTTGAAGTTCATAGATTATTTTAAATGATTAAGTATGCCACGTTGAGTTCATGTTTGCATTACGAGAACTTATAGTATCGTGCCAAGAAATGTCTTACCTATTCTATGATGAGTGTTTGATAACCTTAATATTCGTAAAATATCGGAATTAATGTTGCTAAGTTTGTCTCAAATAAGTGCGTTCACCCCCTGTATAAGCCAAATTAGTTTAATATTTTATTCTCGAATTCCTGATGAGCTATTGCTTAAATTCGTTAGGTTAACAGGCATTCATTTTCTGAGAGTAATATCGTCGCAACCTTTACACACTTACTTAGTTAATGTTTAAAACACGTCTGATTAAGTAACGTATAAAGTGCTATCTTTCAGCAAATAATAAGGGACAAATGCCTTTACTAAAGCCAACATAGAATATACTACGACACGGACACATGTTCTCTAAAACTTTAGTTATTCCTCTTTAAATTGATTTCTCCTCAACTTTGCTTATATTAAATGTTCTTGTGATTTTCATTATCATATTGAAGCTTAATAATATAATCAAGCATAATTTAATTTAACATATATGTTGAGAGACATAATGTTGTCCATGAACGCCGTCTAGTGACACCGAGTATTTATGGAAATGAGTGCAAGTGACTTGTCAAGACACTAAATTATTGTTCAATCGTATTTACGCACATACCTTAACTTTATGATTGTTTCTCTGGTTAATGGTGAAGGATGGAAATCAAGTTTAAAATTAGGTATTGTAACGACTTTAATATTGAATCAGGGTTTGGCACACTTTCATTTCGTGGTAAAGTGCCATTAAGGTTGTACACATTAATCAAAGTAATTCATTTAATTTTGGGATGTCCTAAATTGCAGTATGTCTACTGTGTAGAGCTTTCCAAGAAATAAAGACGCATGAGGATGTTCAGCATCAAAATTTAGGCAGTCAGAAATGACCCAGTAAAAGCCTGAGCATTCAGTTAATTTCTAACAGCAAAGGTTGTAACTATTTTAAATGAACACTAAAATGAAGTTGTTTACTGAGATTCTTGTGCGGATAATTGTGGTGTGTTTATTGCAGAAGTGCAGAGCGCAGGAACCAGGTAAGTGACAAAGAATTTATATTGTGTTTAACCAGTTGATAGCAAAAACAATAATTTTCGTGTTTTGCAGCTGGCCTTTACTAATGCAAAGCTACATGAATTTAGTGATTGGTGCATTTAAATGAGCAACTGCGCTTGCAGCAAAGGCGTGTGTTCCCTATCGTCGCACCCGGGCTGTTCAGAGGGACAGAAATCAAACACCACATACTGGAACGCTCAATGATGTGACGAGTGTTGCGAAGAAAGATACGGGGCTTAATCGTACTTACGATGTAATGTTTATTAATACGTTGTTTAAAAATCTTTTAAAGCACTTAAAGAGAAATAAACGTTTGTTGTAAACTATTGATGTATAAACTTACCAGAAACTGCCTAGTGAGTGAAACTAAACGGCAGAAGTTTAAATAAAGTATGATTTGGGCAATTGGGGATTTGAAGAAGCCTGGATAATTCTCATGATCCATTTTCGTCGTACCTGACAGTTATTTGCCAATAGCTGAATTTTGCTTTCAATTGACAGAATTGATGCAATCAATAACCCGAATAGTACTGCTCTGTGGAAATTATAAGGTCACGAAAATGCTCAATCTAAAGTACATTATTACTCAGTTTTTCGTAGAAAGCTCTCTTATATTCCAGGAACACAGTGGACATCTGTAATTGTTATTAGGAATGCTAATCCCTGGTTGCTTGATTAACTTGGGTGTACTTATTTTGTTATTCAGTATGTGAAAATCCTTGTGTTGATGACAAACTAATAAAACAAATGTTAATGAGAGCTACAGCTATGCTATACTTGTGGAAAGACCTAATGTGTTATCTGATTAAGGTGATTACGGATATTAGTAAAGAAAAACAGTACATATTGAACAAGAGGTGGGCTCCAATTGTGGTTGTTATTCACCAGCAATTTTATATATTTAGTGTATTCTTGCAATGACACACTGTTCGTTAATAAAGTTAAAATTGGTTTATGTGTTTATGGTGCTGGAAAACTATTTTGTTTTGTAATTATGCGTCCTCTCAACATTACAAGATAAACGCAAAAATTACCTATATCCTGTTTGAAATATGTGACGGTTTTATAAACAACACGAATGTGGTATTTATTTGTCGTTGTTGTTATCAGTAGAGTAGTTTGTCTTATACGTTAAAATATTGTAAAGAAGAAAACTTTTTTCGCTCAGAAACAGAGAGTTTAAATTTTAACAGTAGGGTCGTTGCCTATAAATGTTGATTAGAAACCAAATTTTGTCAGAAGCTTAAACAAAGTGTCAGTATTCAGAAAATTGCTTGATAAGTTTGTGTGAAATAAAGCTTGTTACTCAAAGGCCATTTTACGTTTACAATTTCATATTTCGATAAATACAGTGCACTCAGTTTATCTTTATTGAAAGCGCTCAGATTGTGTTTGTTATAAACAAGTTAGTAAACAGTATTGCTGTTACTAATTGTTTTTTACCTATGTTTGCCTTGTTATGCAGGATGATTTTTGTAGGCATATTTATTCTGTACACGAGTAAGTGTTCAGGACACCCAGAATACGACTCAAACCTTACAAAATATTATCAAAGTGCTCTTGCCAATGCAAAATTTCCTTTTAAAACGGTTTGGCCATTGCAGGAAAGGTTTGTCAGTCTTAACATTATAAATTTAAACGAATACTTGGAACAATTCCCAGGTTGCTTAAAGCATGTTTACAATTACCAAGGAATCGAAGTACCTCCCTTTACGGATCCGATAGTTTTAAGCAGATTTGACACATTTGGTGGTGTAGACTACAGTAAGGGAAGTATTCGAAAACGATTGTATCAAAGAGTTTTTGAAAAAGTTCCAAACTTAAATGTTTTGCACAACTTTACTTTAAACTACGAGTTAGACGAGAATTCGTATGCTATTGATAAGTCGACTAAAGCACGCTGGTACTGTCAAGCAAAGTTTGATCTCTTCTACCCAGAACTACAGGATGCTATGCATCTACACATGAAATCTGGTTTCAGGTCGAAACCAACCTTACATGTTGACGAGTCTTTGAACTTTGGACCGTTTGATTTCAGTTGGGACGTTTGTAAATGTAAGTTAAAGAGTAAGAAGCATTCTTTTTTTAAATTTCCTATTAATCGAATCTAATGTTTTGAATGTTTACAATCAATCTAGTTGGATTAAGGGCACCGTTTGGCTACAATACGAGGCCGACATACAACGTCCTTGTTA